>PVKS010001222.1:0-149215 GCA_004027875.1 Aplodontia rufa
GTATCTTTCCAGGGGACTTAGAATCAGCACATTACAGTGACACAGCAACATCTATGTTCATAGCAGCACAATTTACTATTGCTAGGGTATGGAAACAACCGCGATGTCCCTCACTGGAAGAATGGATCCAAAAACTGTGGTACATTTATACAATGAAATATTACACAGCAATTAGAAACAATGACATTGCAGCCTTCGAGGGTAAATGGATGGCTATGGAAGAGATCATGATGAGTAAAATCAGCTTAACCCAGAGATTTAAGGGTCGATTGTCTCCACTCATCTGTGGAGATGGGGACTAGACCCTGGACAATGAGAAAGTTGGTCTAGAAACATGAGTTAAATTCAGATAAGATGTAATGCTTTACAATCTAATACTATTTTTAGAGTTATAATGGGAAGGGGAAGGGAGGGATAAGGGAGGGTATTTAGGGGGGGCACTCCTGGGGATAATTGCAATGTCCAGAATATATACACATCTTATACACATTTTATATTGTTTTGTTAAAATCTTGTAAGGTTGCTCAAAAATAAAAAAATAAAAAAATAAAAAAAAATTAAAAAGTGGGAAATCTAAATAGACACAATTTTAGTCAAAATATGCATATATTTCTTGGAAGCAAGGTAGAATTGACTTCAGTTTCTGTTTGTAAATACACATATATTTTATGAAATATTTAGGGACTTGTTAATAAATTTAACATCATTATTTCTGAGAAGAGAAATAGTTTGTTTTATTAGACTAGTTTGAAAAATGGAGTTTGTAGTTTTCTCATTCTATTGATGCAAAATAAAACAATAAGTAAATTAGCTTTGTGCTGGGTACTTTTTCATGTACTATCTTATTTAGCCCAATAAGCATCTTCTGAAGTCACCTGGAAAAATTAGACAATTTGTCCAAGATCACAAAAGCAAAAAGTGGCAAGACCAACATTAAAACTAGGGTCTGCATATCTTCCAAATCAGTACTTACATATGACTTTATTAGAAGGATAAGAATACAGCTTATGGAGTTGGACAAAAGGGAAGTCTGAATAAAATTATGCTGCATGTGGGTAGGACATCAGAACCTCACAGAACAGGTCTTTAGGTGGTAAAGGGCAGGGAGAGTTTGCTAGAATATTATTTCAGAGTTAAATGCATTTAGTTCTTTCATCAAGTTATATCCTTATAAATCTTCAATGGAGCTTTAAAAATGGTTGTGAGTCGGTTACTGTAAGAGAATCTGAAACCAAAACTTCAGAAAGTTAAACCATATGTAACATTGTTTTAGTCAACTATTTGCCAGTGTGACCATAAGACATGATAAGAACAATTTTAGAGGAGGAAAAGTTTACTTGGCACTCATGGTTTCAGAGGTCTCAGTCCATAGATTGTTGACTCCATTGCTGTGGCTCAGAGGTGAGGCACAACATAATGGCAGAAGGCAGTGGCAAAGGAAAGCAGCTCAGGACATGGAACCAAGAGACAGAGCCTTCTCTCACTAAGGACAAAATGTATACCCCAAAGCCAAAACCTAATGATTCACCTCCTCCAGCCACATGCTACCTGCCTGGATAGGGATTAATTACAGATTAAAGGTTAAAACTCTTGTAATCCAATGTTTCACCTCTAAGCTTTCTTGCATTGTTTCGCACATGAGCTTTTGGGGGATACCTCATTTTTAAACCATGGCAAACAGCGAAGATTCTTCATAGTGTTGGAATCATTTGTACTAAGCATTCAATTGAATGATACATCCTGGGGTAATTTTGGTAAATCTTCATTTAATATGAATGAAGAATTTCTGGTCTCATGTGTTAGGATTTAGAGATTTAAAATATAATCAAATAAATGTCTGTATGCCTTATTTATCTGTAAATGTTGAAATCATAAGGGAATATATGTTTTGAAATATACTGTTGAATATCTTTCTCCATTCTTCTTACTGTTCTCATGTCCTAGGAGCACAGTGGTTCTCCTTCAGTAATTCACCACTTCCCACAGAGAATATACTTTTAAAAAAAATGTAATAAAACTTGCAGCATTTTCTAAATAGAAATTGCTTTCTCATGGGTAATTTGCCCTTGAAAGATGTTTGAGTTATTTTTTTAAACATCTGCTAGTTTGTGAAATGTCTTCCCATCTACACATTTGAATATATTTACATATATTCTGACAGTTGAGTTAGTAAGCATACCATGGGTATTAGGAGGGTGACTCTAACATCTGTATTTAAAAAGGAAGAGTAGAGAAATGAATGTTCTTATAATTGTAACTTAACAAGGGTAATTTTTACTTTGGTGTGATATGCTAGTAATACATGCAGTGCAATCAACACAGGACAAAAGCTGACCTTTTAGAAATCCTAACTTATCTTGTTAGTCTTAGACTAGTTCCATTGTGTCCCAGACATATTTTCTATAATTTTAGTACATACATTCCTATACCCCATGTTGCAACTTCTAATTTACGTAACTAGATTCATCCTCTCCCCCCAAAATTTGTTCTCATTTCTATTTAAAATGCCTTTAATCTCATCAGCCATCACTTAGAGATCTCAAGGACATTATTTTTTTCCAAATGCATTATTTTTTTCTTTCTGACTCTTTCATTAGTTGTAGGTCAACATGCTTCCAAAACAACTGCTTAATTCAGTAAATTAAGTAAAAAAAAAAAAAAAGAAAAGAAAAGAAAAAGAAAGAAAGAGGGAGAAACAGATGAGTCAAGTCAGTTGCTAGGCTCCCTGTAGACAAAACATCCAGATGATTGACATGATACCCCACTAATCAAGTTGTTTGTCTTGGCATTATTTAGACACAGCCTTTGTCTCCTTCTTTTCTCCTTTTATTGAGTCTGCTCTAATTGCTTTTGTATTATCTTTTTTGGCATTCTTCTAACTTTTTCCTTCTACTCTGGGTTGTTTACACAGTTCTATTTATAAATGCATTCTTCAGCTGATCTATATGATATGTGTTCTAAATGGTTTAGCACAAAGTATATAGGCTATTTATCTTGATATTCAAAGGCTGTGCTCAAATAACTTGAGTTAAAGTTTGAATTGGAATAAGATTCAAGGCCACGTATACCAGCTTGTTTATCTTTAATATTTGAGCCAGATTTTCCGTATTTTTAGAAAACACATGTGTGACAGCAGAGAGAAGAGTTAAGTGTCAAATATTCAGATACTGACCCCGTCCTCATTTATGATCTTACCTGTGTTCTTATTTCTTATCTCTCTCAAATGCCCTGGTCCAACCATGGAATATTTATCTGACAAAACTTGACATCAATTAAATACCTTTTTCTGTTTACTTTCCCAGGTGCTCATGAGCAGGAAAACTTGGCTGACGAAAAACACACACATATTCAGAATGGACTCAGCTTAAACCTTGAAGAGACAGTCAACGAGTCTAAAATACCACATTTCCCTACTAAATTCACCACCCTACCCTTTTCTCCTCAAATCTTCATCAAACTCTTTCCTCTTAACATTCATGTGATGACCTCTTTAAACAATCACAGAGCAAACCAATATGATCTGAGGAAAACAATATCTTGTGTTTCTACCACCATTTCTGCAAACCTGCTGCATGGGCACCCACTGACTCAGTCCATTATGCTCTTAGGAATGAGAAAGTGTGTCTGCTCCTTGGGCCAACTTCCACTTGGCCCTGGATGTCTACCCTTTCTCCTCAAAGGATATTCACCTGCAATTATATTTGCACACACTTTCGCCTGCACCACTAATTTCCCCTTCTCTGTGAGGATTAGCCCACATTTCTCATGTTGCCTATCTTCTAAAACAAAAAGCAAAAGAAAAACTCATCTCTTGACCTTACATTCTCTTCCAGCTACTCCTTTGATTTTCTTCCATCCTTAACCACATAACAGCTCAATTTACAATAGCTAAATTATGGAACCAACCCAGTGGCCCCTCACTGGATGAATAGATCCAAAAGCTCTGACACACACACACACACACACACACACACACACACACACACTGGAGTTTTACTCAGCTATTAGAAACAATGATATTGTATCCATTGAAGGTAAATGGATGGCAATGGAACAAATCATGCTGACCGAAGTTAGCCAAACACAGAGAGTCAAGGGCTGATTGGTTTCCCTCATTTGTGGAGGTTGCACCTAAACTCAGGTTTGGGAATAAGGTAGACAAATTCATGTATTAGCTCCGTAGAACAAAAATACAAAATGTTAATATTTATGAGATACAGTTGCGAGCTACTTCATAAGCTATTTATAGCTATGCTGCATACCTGTACAAAATGTAAATGTTTAATCCTATTGTCAAATATTTTGAATAATAACAAGGGATGATAGGAAGGGAGGAGAAGGGGAAATGTTGGAACAGAGATAAAGCAAGGTACATTTCAAGCAGTTATAAGTGTCACTGCATATACTATAGTTATGTATATATATAAAATGTTCTTCATAGTTATAAGAATTATAATATTGTATTTGGGTTTTTTTAGGAACAATATAGGACCCTGAAGAAAGGCAAGTGATCAGGGGATGGGAGGAGGGAGGTAGAGGGGTATGAGGAAGTGGGGATATTGAACAAATTATGTTGCTGATTTGTGTGCATCTAGGATATGTGACAACTAATCCCATCATTATGTAAAACTATAATGCACCAATAAAAGAAATTAAAAATAGTATTCAAAATATTTCTTAAAATATAGTATAGTATAAGACTTCTTTGTAAAGATTTTGTTGTAAATTTTGCCCCCTAAATATTTTAGGAATGTTGATTCTTCAGAATTAAAGATTCAGTCTATTCCATCTATCTTATACTACTGTAAAAATATAGATATGCACTTGAAAGCTGTTCTTTGAGATATGGATTTGTTTTTCAGTTTTTTTGGTAATACTTTGCTGCACTGATTGTATTATCATCAAGCTCACTGTGATACTGAGAAATTTCATGGATAAACTGCCCATGTCTAGTTTCATCCATGTCTTTAATCAGAGGTATTCTTTGTGAGTGGCTGTGGGCTAGAAGGAGAGGATTCAGAATGCTTTATTTCTGAGTTGGAAAGGAAAGCTTGGAAGAGACAAAAAAATCCAGCTCTTCTTCATTTCCAGCAGCTTTCTGTAGGTGGCAATCTCAATGCCAAAGCCCAGCTAACATTATAAAAGTCCTAGAATTCACAAAAGTGGTAGGTTATATCTACCTTTCTGTTCTGCAACTCATCATGCAGGAAGCCAACAGGGTCTTGATTATTACCAGTTTTTTCACCAAGTGCTCATGGACTTCTCACATTTGACACCGCACATTTTTTTTTTTTTTTTTTTTTGGTACTGGGGACATTTTACCCCAAAGCTATGCCTCAGTCATTTTATTGTTTTATTTCAAGACAAGGTCTCACTAAGTAGCTGTGGCTGGCCTGGAACTTGTGCTCCTCATTCCTCAGCTTCCCAAATTGCAGGGATTACAGGTGTGTGCCACCATACCCAGCTGGAGATTCCAAACTTCCTTTAAGTGTATCCACTTGGCAGGTGAATAACTGGACCAGTGTCTGGTACTTAATTTTTTAATTAATGGAGACTAAACCTAGGGGTGCTCTACTCGAGAGCTACATGTCCAGTGCCTGAGTGGCTGGAATTACAAGTGTGGCCTACAATATCCCACTATTTCTGGTGCTCTTTTAATTCCTGCTTTACCTGGCACAGGTCTATCTTGCTAAAGCCTGCCGTCATGTTTCATTATTATTATTATTTTTTACTCAGCAGAAGCACCTGAAAAAGGAGCCTTTTATAAAACAACTTCTCTAGCCTTCTGTTAGTTTTGGTTTCCCTCCTGCACTGCCTTTTGCTAAAAAACCTTACTGCCTCCTGCTCTTCTATCAACCAGGGCTCCAGATGTTGGAACACCAGGGGCTATGTCATCTTCTTTCCCTGCCTGTGTAGTCTCATTCTTTGCCAGGTTTTTCAAATACTGTCTATCCACATATTGATTCAAAATGTCTGCCTAGCATATAGGTCTCTCCTTAGAGTCCAGAATCATCTTACTCAGTTGGTTCTCTTCAATCTCTCAAACAATACAGTATTTAATAGAACTAAATACCATTTTCCCCCCTTCAAATCCATTCTCTCTTGAGCTCTTACCATCTCAGTATGTAAGGAAGTTGGTTGGTCTGCAAAGCAAGGTATCATCCTTGACTATTTTCCTTTTTGTGTTTCTTTTATTCAATCTGTTCCTAAATCCAGTCATCACCACCATGGAAATTATTATAATTTAAACATAAGTTATCTCCCCAAAGCTCATGACACAATGTAGCAATGTTCAGGGGTGAGATGATTAGATTATGGGAGCTGTTGCCTAATCAGAGAGATAATCTATTGATTGATTAAGGATTTGAAAGGACTACACTATAAACAGGTAGGGTATAGCTAGAGGAATTAGGTCATTGGGAATGTGCCCTTGGAGTTTATATTTTGTCCCTGGCACCACATTCTCTGTCTCTCTGCCTCCTGGATGTCATGAACTAAGCAGATTTCCTCCACCCTTCTCTTCCACCATAATGTTCTGCCTTACCTCAGGCTCAAAGTAATGGAGTTGGCTGACCATGGACTGAAACCTCCAAAACTCTGAGCAAAAATAAACATTTCTTTCTCTTTAGTAATTAAAATGTCTTTAAAATTTCCACAAATGGAATTTAACTGCAGTTTCTTATAATGATTTCCCAGACTTACTCAATTAGGATTAATCTACATGATGTGACTAACCATCTATGTTTTAGACTTCTTATATTGTTGTGGCTTACTAAAGACCCCCTCTTTGTGGTAAGGAGTTGCTATCACCTTAATTAGCCTATTCACTGTGGAAGAATGTCAAAAATTCTTTTCTGTTACAAATATCAAATGTTTTAGGTTTTTCTGATTTTTTTTCTTTCATATATTTTGTACTTATTTCAGGCTTCCAAATTAAATGTTGTTTTCAACCACCATCTATACTTGATTCTAAATATAGTTTTTAAATTGTTATCCCTTTAAAGTATTACAAGGATTACAGCAAAAACTTTTTTAACTTTTGTGTTATCAAGGACTTGCCTTTGCAGGAAGTGGAAATATGTTGGATCAGGACATGAAACTGATTTGTAGGACACAGTTTTTTCCATAAGATTTTTAAAATAAAAAGTACAGACTCTGGAGTTCATAAGATGACACTTTTACAAATATAGCTATGTAATTGCTCTTTATCATGGATAAAAATGATGGCTTTGCATTATAGCTGTGTGGTTGAAGGACTCTGCGTTATCTAACATCACTATACTTTCTTCATGTTGATATGGCTATAGAATGTGGCTGTAAAAGCAAGCTTCATCTTGACACAGAAGTATCAAATAAATATTTTATAGCATGGTATACATTTATATTTTTCATTTTTAAAAATGGATATTCCTTAGGAAACGATCACTACTTAAAACAAGATCAACCTGACTTCATATATAAAAACAAAAATGGAAAAATATAGTAGAATGAAAAGTTCTAATAGAATGGTTTGGTTGAACATTGTTTCCTTACTTTAACCTTATGACTACCATCAAAATTAATAACAGCTTACTTAATTAAATGACACTTTATGAAATCATCTCAACATAGGGCAAATCATTTCCAGAACAAAAAAATGCCATTTCAAACCCAGCTTTCCTTTTGCTGCTGATGTTTACCTAAGTCTCATTAGAACATCTTGTACTAATATAAGTAATCTTAATTTGGTAAATAGTAAGTGGCCAATGTGACACAATATCCTAGGAAAAGCCATTATTCCTCTTGGATTTATTGTTTTGCCCTGTGTGATATGTTTATGAGTCATATGAAGGTAATATGAAAGGTTAAAATGGAATATTAATATTTCTGTGTGAGCTTCCCAGTCAGAAAGTTACTGTCCTGACAAACAGAAAGTAATGCACTCCTTCCCACTATCACATCCTTGTAGGGAATAGAGAAACAGGACTGAAATCTCTAGTTGAAGATAGAAAAATGAATAATTTTTAGCACCTAGAACAGAAAATTCAAGTGCATTAAAACTGAGTGATAAAGCTGTGCTTAACGTAGCTTAGCACAAGGTTATAAACAAGCACTGACGCTGAAGGCTCCAAATGAAATAGTGAGTGTCCTGCTACTATCTCAAGTGGTAAGTAGACGAGGATTAACCAGACCATGGGAAAGAAATATAGCAAGGACCAGCAAAAGATTATTTTATTAACTACAAACTGTAAAATTTTTTTACCAGGTTTGTAGTGAAAAAAAAAAGCTATAAGTTTATGTCATAACTTTATGACTTTCAAGGATTGTTTCAAGATATTTTTTCGTAAGTAAATAGCAGTGTATTTTCCTGATTTTGTAATTTGGATTTGTTTACTCTTGATGATTCATAAGTTCCCAAGTTGAGTCACTGTTTCTAGAATTCTGTACCAAGTGAATTCTATCAGCCAACATTTTAGTATACAAAGTGGAAAGACAAGCCTAAGAATTGGTCTATGAACACTACAGTATTTATTTCTAATCTCGTGTGTACTACAATATCAATACGTATGCACATGCATGTACATGCCCCCCCCACATATCCTGACATATAACACAGTAGGACTACCATTAAATACAGGATAGGCCACTAATATAATTACATATGTTATTGTTTTAGATGCCAGGATTATATCTGACCCTAAGGATTTGAACTTGTAGGATGAAGAAGCAAGAGAATTATACTTTGATTTTATTTGCATCCTTTGGCTCGGTTAAGACACTGAACTTCTCTAGCAAATTAATCAAGGTAACCTAGTCATAGAAAGTGGATGGATTTATAAGGCTCATCAGCACTTTTTTTCTGGTGTACCAAATGGTAATCATATGGAGTTTGTTTGGATTGTCTAACAGTTTAAGAGTAACAAGGAGAAACTGAATAATATTATTAGTCAAATTATTGTATTATATTGTATGCATGTACAAATATGCAACAAACAATATCACTATTATGTACAATTATAATACACCAAAAAAGGGGAAAAAAGTTTTTGGAAGAAATGGTAATTCTTAATAAATTACTCTTATCAAACACTGAAAAGAATTAAGAGCATAGAATCTTTAATAGGGTCTCTGGATATATACATAGTAAGTGAAGTTCCTGAAAGAAACTGCCTCTGAGATTAAAGTGGAGCCTGCACGTTGACCTCTGGAACCACATTTGTGAAAGTACAGTTTTGCACCTTCAATCCTTTTGAACTGTCCCAAGTTAGCAACTTCCTCTTTGGAAGTGGTGTATCTGTGAGGAGCAGAGCAAGTTCTTTCTAATGGAAGAGAGGTCAGTTACAGTGCAGTGCACACTATTAACAATAAATAAACACTGCTCCATTCTGGGATAAATTCTGCTACCATGTACTAAACATTATGAAAATATCTTTCGTATAAACTTGGTGTCACGGTTGTTTTACAGAAAGCAGCTTTCCTGCAGCTTTGAAGAAGGTGAAACTTTTACTTCCCCTCTCAAACAAATAAACAGTGAAGTGTTATGGGAGAGTTTGTGGCTAAGAATCTGTGTCAGTCAGTGATGACATTTGCTTTAATAAAATGAGTCATTTCATTTCAAAATGCTTTCACTTGATGCTTTATGAGAGGCCTTGTGATCTACATCTGAGAAACAAAGGGGCAAAACAATTTCAGATGCCATCTTCCCCTATGGTGGCAGTTTTGGAATTTTTATTTCGTACTGTAAAGCTTGCTAAAAGAAAGGGATCAAAGGCTATTTAACCAAAAGACTGTCCTAATTTTCTCCTGAATATGAAACTTCTGAATATAGAATATTTGTGTTTCAATTGCAAAAGTAGGTAGTAAGAGACATCAAAGTGGATCCTGTAAATGAACAATCTGAAAAGCCCTGAAACCACATTTAAAACATTTTCCAAGTTTTATTCAAGGCACATGTAATGTACTTTAAGATATTTGCAATAACAATTGATATATAAATTAATTTGACTTAAGTACTATTATGAAGATATATTGAGATTTTGTTAATACCTAATTAGATCTTTGGGTAAGTAAATTAGAAAGGAATATTTCAAGTTCTCAGTAAAGTTTCCAGATAGTTATAGTTTTTGAACAAGTTATAATTAATGATGAGTTAGAAGCAAGGAATATTGGTGTTTATTTTACTGTCTTACCTTAGAGAAGTTTAGGCTAGTAAAGCTTTTGTAATTCTGAAATGTCCTAAAGTATAACTGAACCAAATTTATGCACCACATTTGACAGTCATAATCTTCCCGTGAGGTTTCCCAGGTTGCTTGCTTAGCAAGATCCCTTTTAGCCTAATCCATTTCTCACCCACTACCACTTCTATTCCCAGCTCCCCTCCACCCCCACAACCATCACCCAAACACATATCAAAGAACTCCTGTACTATTACAAAATACAGCTTGTTTGCTCTGGTAGCTAGCATTGGTATAAATAGAAAATAAAGTTTAATTTGTAGAGAAATCTATGATATAATATGTATAATGAACATTAAACACATTGATGCTAAAATTTCTGCCAAATGTCCATATCTCACTGGTTGCACACTATGCTTATATAGTTATTGGCACTGGATGGAAAATCAAAACTCAGTGGAGATGTGAGAGGAGTGAAGGGAAGTGCTTACTGTCTTAGAAGATAGAAACTTGATGGAAACTTAATACTCTTGAATAGGACTATTCTGTGCTTTAAAATCAATGTCTATTCCAGGGCCTATTCTCCCAAGATGTTTATTAACCTCTTGACAATTATTGACATGCTTCTTAATTACAGTGGATTTTCTAAAAACCATCACTCTAATTCCTGGAGTCTTCACTATTTTTCCTTCCTTCTCTGTAAGGATTTCTTAGTTGTCTTCTTTTTTGGAAAATTGAAAGTGACAGGTCATGAATAAAAAGTTTTATTGGGCTCTTTCAGGACTTTCAGTATCAATTTGTATTCTTCTCAGTGTTAGTTTACCCTTACTTCCCCACCCTCATCTCCTGCTTGACTCCATTCCCAGTCCTAATCTCATTCCCACTTCATTTGACTTTGCATGTTGTGCATTGTTTCATATGCTTTTAGTTTCTTCTAGTTAATGCTTTTATAGCTATGGCATTACGCAAATTTAGTTTTCAAAGTGTCTATCACGATTCACATGTTCTGCAGCAGGGAAGATAAATTGCCATTGGATACTTCAAATTGATGTATTCTATTACCTTTTACTTGTTTAGCTCTTCCTATGCTCTTGAAAGTAACAGAATTTTAAAAATTCATAGCATAATTTAGGGAAATGTATAGCAAATATTAATGAAAACCATATTTATGGTAGAACAAAAATTACACTTCACATACTATAACTACATTGCCACAATACAGTTATGTGAACAAGTTTTCTATCTTTTATTGTCACATGTAAAAATAACTTTTTACTTTATGAGGCTGTTTATATTAGACTTAAGAACCAGCATATCTAATCTATAGTGGTGGAAATCAGAAGAGTTGTTGTTTATGGGTAATAGAGATTGGATGCAAGGGACCAGGAGGGAACTTTCTGGAGTGATAGAAATATTCAGTATCTTGATTGGTTATATAGATGTATACATATTTTAAAACCTATTTACTAACCATATAGGATATGTGCCTTTATCTCTGCAAATTTTACCCTACTAAAGTATGAAAAATTTTTTATATTTTCAAAATATCAGGGTCTTCTTCACCATGCTGTCTTTTTAATTGCTTTAGCCATTTTAGAAACATTGGGAAAATATCTGGTCTTTTATTTAGATTTGAAAAATAATTCTACTAGACATAGTATTTTCTCGCTATCTTATTTAAAATAAAAAATTAATGTAGCTGTATATATTACTTAATAGATATTACAGATATAAATCTTTGCCATTCCAAAGTTTTTCCCACTTCTCACTTTCTGCCAGCAAATTCATCTTTTACTATTTTTGGCAGTGCTTTTAAATTTAATCCATTCCTTCCACTTTCATCCTACACATAGAAAATGTGTTCAGTACTTTAGACAACCAAATATACAATCCTGAATACCCTCCTTGCAGTCCTAAGCAAATGCTAGACCTTCTGGCTAAGTATCTTGGAGTTTTTTCCTAGGGTATTAAACATTTAACTAAGACCTTTCTTTTGGAGGGGAATACGGAAAATTACACTCTGAATCATTTTTATGAAATATATTAGAGGCATATAGAAGATGCTAAGTATAAAGGACATTAAAGAACACTTCAGGGTAAAGACTGGGAAACAGTTATCTTATGATTTTGTGATGATGACATTAACGATGCTACAGTGTTGACTGTGATGGTACTAACTCGGAATCACTCACTCTCTTTTAGATGAGCTCTCTAAATGTGTTATTGCATTGAGCTTATGGGCAGCTAACAGAAATATGTATTATTGCAAAGAACAGGGAATTTAACTGTAGAGAACATGTTCTTATATATCTCTTTTTGGAGAGCTGCAATGAGAGTAGAAATTCTCTAAAGAATTTCTTGAAAAAATGGGTCTATTTTCATTGATATTAACCTACAGTCATCTTAGAAGTCAGTCCTGCTCCTGACTCTGATGTCTCTCGCTGTCTTTCTGTTTGGTTAAATGAAAATAAAGGGTAAGGCAAGTGCAAGGTGATAGCTTGGGGTCAATTGTTATGGAAAAAGGAAGAGAACTGAGTCTCAGAGAAAAGAAAAGCGTATTTGAAAAAACAGAAGGGATTTGGGGGTGCTGAGCACCATTCTTTCCTAATCATTCATGTAGGCTTTTCTTGGTGGAAACGGGATGTTCTGCAGTGTGTTTTATACAATAAAAGAAACAATAAAGTATCCTATATAGTCTTGTGGGCTCTTATAGTCGAATTCAAGAGAGAAGTCTGGATACTATTTAACAGCAACTCATACTCAGAATGGAAAGTAATTCTGGAGTAGTATCTTATAGATCATAATTTTTCAAGAATGTTGAAAAGGGGAAGTAGTTTTGAGATGAAAAGTCCAGAGAAGGCTGAACTTTGAAAGAGGTGAGATATAGATATAAGAAGACAATCTTTATAAAATAAATTGAGAATGGGAGAAGAGAATAGGCAAGAGAGTGGAAAGGAAGACATGAGATTATAATACCTATTTTTCTAGAAACTTTATGAGTCACCACTGGGTAGCAGTAACAGAAAACTTTCATTTTCCTAAGATCTGGGAATGTGATTTTTGCTTTAATACTGCTCAGGGGAATTAGCATGTGTTTGTAAAGCTTATTAGAGGTGCATGTGTGTGGGGAAAACAAAATGAAACACTGTGTTGACAAGAGCTGTCTGTAAATGTCTAGGTTTGGACTGACTCCATTGCTCTTGGCTTCATTCTTCTGGCAGACACAAGTCAGGTCAGAAAACGCTACTGAAAGGTTTAAAGTAATAGTTTTTAATAGGAAAACTACAAATATATTTCATTAAATAAAATGGCAAACATTTTACATGAAAAACGTGTTTGACTTCCTTTTTTTCTATTTGCATGGTATATTTAGAAGACTCAGTATTTTCATATTAAAAATATTTATGTTGTTTTCAAAAGTAGTGTGAAAAAGTAGGGGAAAATAACAATCACCCACCAAATTTTTCTTCAAACATAACCTCTATTAAGGTTTTCTTGTAACTGTAATCAATTTTTACCCATAAAGAGAAAGGTGGAATGTCAAGATGAGAACAGATTGATTTTTGGAAGTTGTATGTTTATTTGAGTATGATACCTATATGTAAAGGAAAGAATAAAAACAATTGAGATATTTTTGTAATTCTCCTGTATGGCCTGTAGATATATATACTTTAGTACATGGGAAACTATTTGAAAAAGTTCATATCAAACAGTGATTTCCTATAGAAAAGTGTTTGGAGTAGGGAGAAGGAATTGTATTCACACACATGTACACACACACGCACACACACAAACATGCCCCTCTCTTATTGGAAACAACACATGCTACCTCTAAAGGAAGAAAAAACTTCAAAAGTCAGCAACTGAGCACTTGACTGTGAATTCTTTTATAGACAATAATTTAATATGTGAATAAAATTAATAACTAAATATTGTGTAATATAAATATAAAACTCATTTATCCAAATATATTAGTGAGAGCTAATTAAAGTACATGGAAAATGTTTTCTAGAATAATAATGCTCATCTCTGTATCATTGACAGATTAGCCTTCACTAACCAAGCTGAGGTCATTGATTTCAAAAAAATGAGTGAGAAGTGAAGTTGGATTTGTAGGAATTTGCAATTTGGCTAAAAAAGAATAAGGCTTTTCTAAATTGTCAAATAAATATATAACCCTACTAATTAAATTCTTCCAAATGAATATGTTGTAGATTGTAAGTTTTATTTAAAAATTTTTAGCTATATGCATAACAAGGCTAAAATGGTTAGAGATATTTTGTCCATGGAACACTGGCAATGTCTGGTGATAATTTTGGTTGTCACACCTAAGGGAAGGTAGTATTGGTATCTAGCTGGTCAGGGAAAGGCTAAACATCTTATATAACACAGGTAAGTCCCTCACACAAAGGAATTATCTAGAATTTTTTTTTAGAATATTGTTTTTAAAGAGAGAAGGAGAGAGAGAGAGAGAATCAATTTTTATTGAGTTTTTCACATGGCCTTCATTGCTCAGACACTTAGTTGTGTACGTGGGTGCTGGGGTTTAAACCCATGTACTTGTGCTTGCTGGGCAAGCGCCGTAACCACTGAGCTGCTGCTCCAGCCCCAGTTATCTAGAATTGTATAGTCATAAAGAATGATCTCCTTTCAGGCAAACTTCCAATTTAATTTTTTATTATTTTGATTTTTAAAATGTTTCTTGTCTTTCCTCTTTGTTTTACTTCAGTTTTAGATATTTTTGAAATTTCAAGATTTTAATGTAAAATTAAAAATTATACTACGTGGGATATGAATATGGGTGGGACTAATAGAAATTCACTCAATAAAATTCTAACTGTGAATTGGCACAACTCTGGGAATTTGTATGGAAAGCTTTAAAATATACATGCTTTGTGCTCAGTTTCACTTGGTTTTTAATATTAAAACCTCATCATATCATGCAATCTATTGAGTATCCTTTTCCAATCTGGTTGTCACAGCCTGATGCACAGTTGTCATTCTGGGACATCTTTTGATGGCTTTTCTAGATTGAATTGATTGAATCCTGTTTCTCTTCTTTGGTTAATCCTCTTATTTTGGTGGTGTATCTGCTAGCATCTTCTTAAAAAAATGGTGGGAAAAAAAATGGTGGCAAATTTTCTGAATCCTTACTATCCAAAAAAACTTATGTAACTTACTAATAGATTAACACATTTTTCTTTTTTGTTCCTCTAAACTATTTTTATAAACTTTTATAATCTCCTTAATTGGTAGACTTTCTAGTTGTTAGTCTATATATAATTTGGATGTTGGACAATTTCCCATCTCTTCTTTGAAAAAATTATAACCTCATTTTCTTTATCATTGTCTCTTTTTGAAATTTTAGTGTCTGAATATGTGGCTTCTAGGGATTTTTTTTGCCCCTAGTTTTGACCTCCTTGCATAATCTTCTTAAAAATTTCCTTCATGTTATTTATCAACACTGCTAGAAAATTTTTATTTTTGTAAATGCTCTGAATTTTAAAAGTTTACTCTTCTTTTAAAAATATTATACTACTATAGCATTCCTGGATTTTTAATTCATTGGGTCATCTTTTACTCTTAATTACTCTGAATTTTCTCATAAATTGGTGGGATTTTCAAAATTTAGGAGTGTAAATTTTATCTTTCCACTTTTCAAAAAGTGAAGTTAACAAAGGTTATGTGTTGGTGAGACATTTTTAGGGGCTTCGCCTTGATGAGGCATTAATAACTGGATACAGGATATTCATAAATAATAAGTAAAAGGGTTAGGTAAAAACTCCTCAAGCATATTTGATAAAATGGATTAGTTTTATAATTTAATTTTATACAAAATGATTATGGTTTTGGAGTGCTATTGGAAATTCAGAAAGTCTGTGGAAGTACAACAGAGATTAAATGCATAGACACCAAGAGCTCTAGTCTTTGGGTCAGAAAGTTTTGATCCAGTACCCTGGATAGCTCCCAGGGATGTCAATAGTACTCAAGTCTAAAGTCTTATTGGGGTCTTCACTGGTTCCTTCAAGATGATGGAATTCTCTTCACATGCTCTACTTAGCTGTCAAAAGTAGGTTATTATTCTCATTTCACCTATAACTTTTGCTTTTCCCATCAAATTTGAAGCACCAAATCATCAGGACGGACCTTGGACTTGATAAATTAGCCTATCTCCAAAAAATTCAGCAGACTTGTTGGAGAAGATTGAGATTATATTCCCCAAATCATGGGATGGTTTATCTCTAGATGTTTCTTTTATTTTTGGATTACAAGTATAAAGAATCAGTGCATGGAAACTGTATGATATCTAACTTCAATTTAAAGAATTTTGAATTAAAGATGTATTTTCTGTTCATGTCTTTGGGACATATATAAAATTACCTACTGATTTAGATGGTTTGGGAAAACAAGATCTTACATAGTCAAGATAGTAAATTTCAAATGACAAAAGGAAATTTGAAAATCTATACATCTATATCTAAATTAGTCAGTCTAGTTATATTACTATGGAAATTATCAGAGAAATGTAAGAAAGAAATATAGCTATGAAGACTAATTGCAGATTTATTGTGCATTTCTAAAACTTCAAATTCTCCTTAAACAGATGATTGGTTTACAATGTAGTACATTCAAAAGATTTTAGATTGGTAATGTGTATGTGTGTGTGTGTGTGTGTGTATGTGTATGTCTGTGTGTATGTGTGTGTATGAAACTATAAAGATAGCCATAGAAAGATACTCAGGTAATGTAAAATCATCCATAGTATATTTCAAAACATAATAATTTGTGTGAAAAATAAAAAACCCATGCAAACACCCATTTTGTATACTCATACTTTGGAAGAAGTCTTAAATGAACTTTACTAATTCTGAAATGGTGATTGCTTCTGTGTGGTGCACTCTGCATGATATTTATTTTCTTTTTTGAACATGTGTGGCATTTTCCAATATTTCTATAATAGTTTTATTAAATTTGAAATAAGTGCATATTCTATTTATATCAATGACTTGTTTTATTTTATTCAATGCTTGTTGACAATCTATTATATTCTAGGCACTGGCTTAGGCATTAACAACAGTGATATGGTACCTATCATAGAATTTACCACTTACGAAGTCATTGGAAAATTTTTTTTAAAATCACACAATAATTTATTTAATAACAAATAATTGTTAGCTCTATAGTGAACATGTAATAGGAATAATGAGGCTGGTGGTATGCTTAAAAAAGTATTAACTTTATAAATTTATATTATTTATAAATAAATAATCTCAAATTTGTTACATTTTCCAACTTTTGCCATTTAAATACTTCCACATTGGCCAATTTCAAGCTACCCCTGTGTGGTTCACAATTGAACCTAGCCAGCCAGTGTGATCAGGCTCCACCACACTGCTAAAGGAGAAGCAACAATAGGGGTAAAAAGATCTAGAGTGAAAGAGTGGCAGGGGATGTTTGAAAATATTTAAAGGATATATTTAAACTGAACCCTGAAGGATGAGTGATATATCAGGGAAGTGTAATGGTAGTAGAAAGTTGGCAAGGAGAGAGAGAAACTGAATCATAAGGTGATAAGAGAGAGTGATCCATGTGAATCAATGGTGGCAATAGGTTTAATGATTATTCAATATATTGCTTTAAAATATGAGAACAAATATTTTTAAAATATATTTGACATCTAACTTTTCTTCCAACTTCAAAATGTTATGGACACCACGGTATGAAATTAAGGTAACCCAGATGCATACAATTTAAGTTCTGACTTAGTTACACTTAAGATTCTTCATAAATGAACCTTTAATTAAAAAGTTATATAAGCAAAATGAATGGTAAGCACCATTCAAATGTGCTCTCTTCCCAATGCACCCAAAGAAACAATAGTTATAATAGTTAAATAAATGCATTTATTTAGAGCAATTGTGAAAAAGATCAGTAAACTATTGTCAGCACCACCACCAACAGCATCAGAAGGAAAGCAAACAATCATACAAAGCACTGGCTAGGTGTTTGCCACCCAACCCCCACCCTTGTCCCTAATACCAGGCAGATTTTTACAAAGAAATAAGGAATTGATACCTTAGTTCCTTAGATTCTTTCAGATTTAGAAAGCAGTCTTCTCTAGCACACTAGATACATTTTATTTATCTAGCTTGGTTGAAGAATACACAGTTCTTGCAGAATCAATATTAATTTCTCTCTTATATTTGTATCTTCTTCAATTTCATGATATCCATATTAGACCAAGAATTAACTTCAGGATTGTTTAGAAAGCTGATCTTCCCTGAAGTCTGATGCTTGATATTCTCACCTCTATTTTATCAACACTGTTAAGAAATCCAGAGGATTTCAGAGACACTGTAGCTGTTCATTCTTAGTCCCCTGAACACTCATCTTCAGAGAGGTGTTTCCCTGCTAAGAATGAATTAAGTGTTTATTATTATTGCTGTCAGCTTCAAGTTCCTCTAGGAAGAGAACTTTATCACTAAGATCTTTAGTGCAACCGTCTTGTTCCATTGTTGATGGCTGGATTAAAAAATCTTATTATTCACATTTGGAGAATTTGCTCTGTTTAGAAAAATATGACAAAAATGCCTACTACAAGCTTGGTGTGCTGGTGCATGCCTGTAATCCCAGCAACTCACAAGGCTGAGACTAGAGGATCATGAGTTCAAAGCCAGTCTCAGCAACTTAGTGAGACCCTGTCTCAAAATAAAATCTAAAATGGGCTAGGAATGTGGCTAGATGATTTGGTGCCCCTAGGTTCAATTCCTGGTACAAAAAAAAAAAAAAAGCCTACTACAGCCATTTTTGGTGCTTCATTTGTAGCCTTTTCTATATTCCATGATTATAGACTTCATCTTATTCTATGGTTAATTATTTTGTTAGTCAACTTTTCATCATTGTGACCAAAACACCTACAAGAACAACTTACAGGAAGAAAAATTTATTCTGGCTCACAGTTTCAAAGATTCAGTTGCCCAACAACTCCAAGACAGAAGTGTCATGGAAGAAAGGCATTATAGAGCAAAAGTGCTCAGTTCATAACAGCCGAAATCAGAAGGAGAAAGAGTGAGGAACCAGGGACAAGATATAGTTCATCAAAGCACACATTTGGGGACCTACTGTATCCACCCATACCCTACCTACCTAGTTACCACCCAGTAGTCCACTCAAATTATTAATCCATAAAGTGGATTAATCTACTGATGAGGTGACAGCTCTTATCATCCCTCTGAACTTTGCTGCATTAGAAACTAGGCTTTCAAAGCATGAGCTTTTAGGGTATAATTCAAGATCTAAAACATAGCAGTTATCAAAGCTAAGTTTATTATATTTCACTGCATAGTAGAGTAGCAAGAACTGTATTACCCATCTGAGAAAGCATGGCCTATCTGAAGTATGTGGCAATGTTTTTTAATAGGTATGATTCAAATGATCTCTGGGGAGCAGATCCCCCTACAGCCATTTGTAAAACTTATTCTCTTCCCAGGAGCACAGGGCTACAGATGACAATGGGGACTAGATAATGCCTGTACTCCTTTAGCTAAGGCTTTGAGAAGGGTCTTCCTCTGCCTGGAGATAGGCCCTTATCAGTCAGTGGGTGTTCCTGCTGATAAGAAGATATCTTGGGGGCTGGAGTGGTGGCTCAGCTGTTACAGCACTTGCCTGGCATGGCGAGGATGAGGTTTGAACCCCAGCACCACATACACAGAGAAATGTTGGACCAACAAAAGCCACATGAAAGACAAATAAAATTGATTCTTTCTCTCACTGTCCCTCTCTCTCTTAAAAAAGAAGAAGGAGGAGAAGAAGAATTAGAAGAAGAAGAAGATATTTGGGGCATTTTCCGTTTTAGCTGAGGTACCCAATTGGGGAATCTCAAATGAAAATTGGTGAAAACATTGAACAGTTGGTAAAACTGCCTTGTTGTTTCGAAATGATTCCAGTGGGAAGGAGCGTAAGTATTCTTGGAGAAGCCATCAAGCTTTGGGGAAGTAAATGGGAGTGAGCTAAGATACTGTGGAGCTATACCAGCACTGGCTTATTGGAAACAGGGTAAGGATTTCATGGCTTAGACAAGGGATCTGGAAATCCACACAGTTTCATAGAAGGCCCATTTGAGACACCACTACTGCCTTTTATTATTCTTCTCTGCTATCTCAGAAACTGTCCAAGTTGTGTATAACAGAACCAGCAAGAAGTGATACAATTATCTTTATCAGCTGTTGTGGATGCAAATAGGTAACTTTTATTTTATTATATAAATCCTTATCCCTTAACAGAGAGGAGCATGTTGCTCAGGGTACCCCAAACCCATGGAAGGGGACATATATGTATAGCACTGTCCATTACGTTTTAATAGTGTTTTAAAGGCCAATGTAAATCTTATTTATAAATAATAGCCAATCTACAAAACTTTCTAGACTCAGGTTGATGGAGACTTTGGTTAATTAATGTCAAGTGAAAATCAAAAACAAATATTATTATTATATTATTTTTATCTGAATCAGATGTTTAGTTAAATACCCCCATCAAAGTATAAAGAGAGTCTTTTGCAGGAGGTGGTGAATTTGGTAAAACTTGGATAAATTTTTATTTAATGACTTTAATTCCTGTAACATAACTAAATTTATTTCTTTTTTTTTCCCTCTGCCATTCTCTGACAGTTGAACCATGATGGCAACACAATATAGAATTCGTATGAAACACTGCAGCATAAAATAAGAAAATCATAGTAAGACACAAAACCAGAGTATTCTAAGATACTAACTAGATTGGAATTGGAAACAGGCCTTCATTTTATCCTTTATTTTGTGCCAAACTTAAATAGGGTAAACTATGTTATAAACATAAATCTTACATGAATGATTAGTACCCAGATGGTTAAGACCAGGGTTTGTGTGAATCAAAGCTATACTATAAATAAGAGGAATCTTCTCATTATATGCAAGAATGTTACATTTGCTGGAACTTCATTTGTAAGAAGCAATAAGGTCACAAGATATGTGTCTTTCTGTTAGTCTTCTGGCTGTGAAATGATATTTTGTGTGATGGGGTAGGGGAGAGTGTTTTAAAGAAGGCACGAAAAGTTCAATGTAAGTAGTTCTAACTTCAGCTTTCTGGAAGTTACTAAAAAAATCAACTTGAATAGAAAACGTAAACCTCTGAAATTTAAGTTTGCTCAGTGTCATTACTTGAGGGTCTCCTTATTATATCTGGCTGAGCTTAAAATAAATATGAGAGGAAAGGAAGTAGGAGCATACTTTTGATCTTTCATATAAGGAGGGAAAAAAATCTATGTTCGTAAATTGCCCATAATAGGCAAAATTTCATTAGTCTTTTCTGGAAGATAATCTTACGAAAAGCTTATTTATCTGATTCTTTCATTTTCATTTTCTTTGTTTTTTTTCTGATTGAGTTTTAGCAGCTATTTCTTATTTATATCTCATGTGATACCTCTGTTTTGACTTTAGATTACCCTGGAGCAGATTCCTCAAACTGCAGATATGAATGTGGCCACCATCAGTGTGGCTATGTTACATAAGAATAGTTGATTTAATCATGTCATGATGTAGCATTTCCCATCTAATATTTTGCTTAAAATATCTTATGAACATTCATGATGTGTGCTAATCACTATCCACTATAATATAAAAATTTATGTTTTGAGGTATATGGATTTTAAAAGGAACTTGTCAGTTCTCTAGTGGGGAATATTCTCTGGTCCTATGTTTGGGTTGAGATCTGAATTTGATTTGAGGAACCTTTTCATCCAGCAGAGCACCATGAGTGATTTATCACCTTGGGCTTGGTTAAATAATGCTTTCATCCATTAAACATTAAATGTGTTATGAAAGATGTAGAAATGAATAAGATACTTTCTATTCATAATCTTGTGAAGGCCATGAATGATACAATGAATATATGATGTTAGTGATGATGGAGAAAGAGGGAAGAAGAAGAGCAGAGAAGGACAGGAGAGGGACAGGGTAGCACTGACACTGATGACAAGCCAGTCCCTGAGCTAAGTACTTCTTGTGCATTTTTTCTTTTAATACCCAGGAATGGAAACTCTTTTATTTCCCATCTTACAGATGAAGCTGAGGTTCCAAAAGTTAAATGATTGCTTAACATTACAAAATTGCCAATCTGACTTATAGCATAGACTTAAATTCATCTAATATAATATCAATCTTTCTCAATATGACATAGTGATTAAGACAGCAGAGACCACAGGGTTAGAGCCCTAAGTGACAACGGATCTGGAATGTTTGGTTTTTCTTTTTAAGTTCTATCATTGTCTTACCTGAAATGTACTAGTTGGTTCATTACAAAAAATCTCCATACCCTTTAAGGAATAATGGTTTTTGTATCATCATAATTTTTATAGAGCATTGTGGTAATTGAATTAAAATAACAAAAGAAAATGATGTATATATTTGGCTATTATCCTATTCTTGCTTGAATTTAACAAAGTAGAAACTGTTACTTGTTCATTGGGTTTTAACTGGAAGCCTGTATTCAGTCGCTGTGCTTAAATTTCATAAGGGCTGTAGTTTTGGACCCACCATGTGCTAAATTTATTAAGCAAAAAACATGACTCTTGGTGTTGAAAGCTATATTGGGACAGCCAAGCAGGTCCTTGAATATCCTAGTAGTGCCAATAAATCCAGCCAGAAAAAATTTCTTTAATAGTTCCATGAGTAACTGGTATTATAAGAAGACACCCACATAGAGGAGAGAAGTATAGGAAAAGAGCAGGATTTGAAGGGCTCAACAGGGGAGTTAGACTTTTCTGTTAGACTCCACCTGCAGTTCTGAGCAAGGGGGCTGGTGCCGAGTCAGCTATAGCACCGCATGCTTTCCTTTATGTATTGTGTGGGATCTGATAAATTTTTCAGGATCCAGTCCAGCTGTGCTCTCATCACATTGATTTAATGGCCCTTAAGAGAAACCATAAAAGTGCTTTCTGGTTAGTGGGACCCAGCTGTTTCTCATGGTATTGCATAAGACAGCAAGTTTAGTTAGCTATAGATTAATGATATTAAAAATTCAGCTTTTTTTTCAAACCATTTTTTTTCAGACCAGAAAATATTGATTTAGAGCAAATATGTGATTTGTTAAGTTAGGTTGTGGGTCCCAAAGGGAAAGGACCTAAATGGATAATCTGACTTGATCCAAATAAGCTAACTGGAGTCCCCTAATAGACATAGTTTTTAAAATAAATTGTGTGTGTGTGTGTGTGTGTGTGTGTGTGTGTGTGTTTTCCAAAGGGCAATGTGAAGTCCAATGGTTGGAAGGAGGGCTCTGTTTTCATTACCAGGCGACAGTGCAAGAAGCCAACAAAATTATTTGAGGATTATCAGACTCTCTGATGAGGTTAAGAACATTGGAAATCGGTACAAAATGAATAGCTGTGTAGATTTACGGTGTCATTCATGTCATCTAAGCCATTTGGTTTTCTGGAAGCAGAAGGGTGATTGATTGCACCAGCAGGCAATCTGTAAAGTATTAAGTTAGGGTATGAAACAGACTATATTGAAAATCTTTCTTTTCAAGAGCAGACCAGACAATAAGCACTCAGATTTTGCACATCAGGTACTTTCAGGCAATGGAGTACTCAAAAGTAGAGTAAAGTCTTCCTTGCTGCTTTTTAATCAATGAGGGACACAGGTACAGGAAGAGTTAGAAAGAAAAGGAAAAGTATTATTTATTTATCTTTGTTACTGGGAATTGAACCCAGGGGAATTGTACCACTGAGCTACATCCTCAGTCTCTTTATTTAAAAAAATAATTTTGAAACAGAGTCTCACTAAGTTGCTGAGGCTGGGCTTGAATTTACAACCTTCCTGCCTCAGCCTCCTGACTCTCTATATTGTAGTCATGTGCCACTGAACTGGGCACAAGTGTTGTTTTTAAAACCTTGATTTTAGTATTTAACCATATTATAATTCTGCAGTTGAAGAAGTGAACTCCCTGAAACAAGAAGTTTTATGGACACAAATGCCTAGAGAATTAACAATTGTTATTTGACTAATATTTTGGTGATCAATTCTGGTTGTAATAGTCTTTATTTATATAAGGCCACATGGAAATGATGTATTGCTTATCAATGTAACATCAAAGAACCCTGCACTGCAAACTGTGACACATTTGAGATACTTACAGTTTAGATAGGAAAGAATTATCAGTGAGAAAGATGTTACTAAGAGCAATATTTTCAGAAGGAGCTCATTCAAACACTTTAGAAACATCAATTTAAATATAGAACTTGATACATATACTTATTTACTCATTAATGTATGCCATAGTTTGAATGTGTCCCCCCATAAAAAAATTCATGTATTGGAAACTTGATCCCAAATTTATATATTGATTATATTCTGAGGTGGAGCCTGTGGAGGTAATCAGGGTTAAATGAAGTCATGAGAGTGGGATACCCATAATGGGGTTAGTGGCTTTATGAAATAGGAAAAGAAATATGAGTTGACATATTGCCTTGTTTTCCTCATGTGATAGCTTCCATTATGTTATGACCCAGCCAGGAGGCCCTCACCATGCCAAGCAGATGCTGGCACCATGCCCTTGGATTTCCCAGTCTCCAGAATTATGAAAAATAAATTTCTTTTCTTTGTAAATTACCCAGTCTATGGTATTCTGTTATAGCAACAGAAAACAGACTAAGACTGTGGTTTCCAATAATAACACTTTTATAGTTTATTTCAGACTTCCTTTTATTTTAAAAAATGTAAAAGCTGTATATTTCAAATTCAAGAAATTTTTCTCCACAAATTTAGGCACTAAAGATAATTATGTGGTTTTATTAAAGTTTATGCATGGCTTAAGTGAATTGCTTTTTAAACAAATAATACCTGCTGAATATTTTCAGGAAATTCAATAAGGAAACTCATGAAACTATCCTCCTGAAGGCAAAAAGTGGCATATTTATATAAAACTAGGTAATGATTCAAGGTAATATATATACTATAATGCTTTTTCTCTGGGAAAATGCATATACACATTAGGGTCCTCAATAGATACCTACAGACATAACAGCAGCTAGAAAAATGCTATTACTAGGGGTATTTTAAGGTTGGTGTTTCAGTTGCTGCTGTTTTTGATTAAGTGTCATGTAGACCAGTTCCTCCCTACAGAATAGCATTAGCTTGAAAAATCAAAGGTTTGGTTGCTGAAACAAACAACAATAACCAGCACCTTTATTTTGCCAGATACTTCTGTGGGAAACACTAAGCCATGTCAATATTTGCTAATATTGCAATTCTAACCAACCCTCTAAAGGCAAAGAGTAGAGTTGTATGGTCATGATGTGGGAGTGGTGAGAATATGACATCCCTCTGTTTTACCAATTGCCATCAAAGTTGGGTTTTTCATCTGCTACCAGGAGCAATGTGGCTTAGGCTAATTCTCTGGTTTGCCTTCCATCTTGAATTCAGTCTAGGATAAGAAAGTTGTTGGCAACCAACAGCAGGAAAAGACAGAAAAATGCCAGGCTGATGTAATGCAGGCTTCTATTTCACTCCAGAAGGAAATTTTAATGTTCCTTGAGAGTCTGTTGTAGAGTAATTTGTTGTAGTTATCTTATGAATGATGTGTTTTAAAAACTAAAGTTTGTGCTACATATTTTTGTGCTGTTTCAGAACACGCATTAGAAGAGGCAAACAGCAAATGGCACAAATCATTCTCAACACTAAATATAAGTAGCATTGGTTCAGCACAAACTGACTTTTTATTTCTTTAGGTCAAAGGTGAAAGGTTATATCATGTAGGTCATTTCTTTTTGGAAAGGGTGCCTGGTCAGGCACTGTTTTGTAAAGGTTAGTCCCCTTTCTCTTTTGCCCACTTTGGCAAGTGAATCATTTTGAAATTTTTCTAATTACTATTTCTCTATATGCTTGTTTAAAAAATAGAGAAAATAAAAAAAAGGGAAAAAGCATAAATCCAACTACTGTTAACATATTCATCTATCTCCTTCCAGTAAAATCCTTATGTATATGTACACTAAAAATGTAATATGATCATGAATGTGGCAAGCCAATATTGAAACATATGTGCTTATGATTAATACCAGATTAAATTTTCATTTATCACTGTGTGCAAGTATATTCTCCTATGTAGAAGAGATGCTTCCAGGTTGTCTCACATACCCATCTTGGTTGTCACATATCACCTTAATGTTCTGTCTACTCTAAGATGCGACTCATCTGTTGCCTCTTGTCACCTGGTATTGTTTCTAACCTGCATTTTTGTCTACCCTGACTGCCATACTTCAACAATAAGCATATGCAAGAGGTAATGCCAGGCAATGGACAGATGATAAAATTTTGTTAAATCTTTCATGTTATCAGATATCACAGTGTAAGAGTGAAAGAAAACTTAGATCTCTTTAAAAAGACTTTTGAATAGCCTATTGAGGAAACCAACCCAAATTATTTTATGAACCTATTGTTGAGCATTTAGATTACTTCAAATTTTCACTTAAAAATAACTCTTACATGAATTTTTGTGCAAATATCTTTTATAATTTCTTTTATATACTATCTCTATACCAGAAAACATCATTAGCTCTTGAACTCTATCAGAATTTATTGTGGGAAAGTCTTTTAGGAAGAATTTCTAGACTCATTTACTTTAATATTCGGTGATAGTTTATATTTTCTTTTCCACCTGAATTAATTTGGTAAACTATATTTTCCTAAGCACTTGTCCTTTTTGTCTATCCACAGCCACAATCTGTGGTATTGTATTACCTGTCTCTTGTCTTATGGAAACAAGCCTGTGCATTCTTCCCTCCCTAGTCCTTTTGCTTTATCCAGATATTTCTACTTGTTCAAGAATCCTCTCTTTGTCTATATCTATCTTCTATTTATTATATATAGAGTTCTTAATTTTAATTACATAATTTATATTTTATATCTAAATATTCTCTCCTTTTTTAAAGAGAGAGAGACAGCGAGATAGAGAGAGAGAGAGAGAGAGAGAAAATCAATTTTATTTAGTTTTTCATAAGGCCCTTCTTGTTCCAAGACCTCATTGGGTACATGGTGCTGGGGTTTGAACTCTCATACTTGCGCATGCCAGGCAAGCGTCATAACCGCCGAGCCACTGCTCCAGACTCTAAATACTCTCTTTTTAAAAGCTCTGCTTAGCCATATTTATAGTATGCTAATTATATTTAACACATTATGCTAATACTACTTATTTATATTTTGCCCTTCATTTATATTCTTCATCTTATCTTACCTAAGGCCCCAGGTGTATGAACTATGTTACCTAGCTCCTTAAACATCTGATTTCTGGTTGGGTTTGGTCATGGTTATTCACCAATAGTAATTCAATTGTAAGATTAGATAAATATAAGGTGTTTATTTTTTTCCAGTTTCTTATCAGGCTTTTAATATAAAGTATTTGAAAATACATATATATACATATATATATATACACACACACATACATATATGCTTATATATGTATATTCAAGTATATATTTATGTATGTGTACATTTACACAGAGAAATATTTGATACAGAGTAAGGAGTAAGGACAAAACACGGATTATTGTTGAAATTGTTCCAGTCCTTCATATCTTGCTACACACATTTCTTTGTTCAGAATCTCTCTGTATTTGGAAAGGTGATAGCTCATATTTACTAAATATAATATGGTTTGGATAAACATTTCTATAATTTTTAATTTAAAAAAATGTTTAAAAATGATGCAATATTATATGCCACCATCAATGTATGAGCATAAGATGGCTTGTGACATACTTCTGAAGAGTTGTGCAATTTTCTTGGTCCACAGAGAAAGGAGTAGTTCTTAATGCCCATATCTCTGAGGCCATTTCCACAGGTCGTGTTTTAGTAAGCTTTTTCAGTCCAAAGACCAAAAAATCTGAGAAGAGGAAAAGTTTATTTGGGGGATCACAGTTCAGAGATCTCAGTCCATAAAGAGCTGATTGCATTCTTCAGGCAGAACATCATGGCAGAAGTGTGTGGTGGAGGAAAGCATCTGGGGACAGGAAGCAGACAGAGAGCTCCACTCAACAAGGACAAAAAATCAACCCCAAAGGCATGCGCCCAGGGACCCACCTCTTCCAGCCACACCCTACCAGCCTACAAATTACTACCCAGTTAATCCCTATCAGGGGATTAATGCACTGAGTAGGTTAAGGCTCTCCTAACCCAATCATTTCACCTTTAAGCCTTTTTACCTTGTCTCATGCATGAGCTTTTGAGGGACATCTCATAGTCAAACCATAACAGATAGCATGTGAAGTGAAAGGAGATGTCCATCTGTCAGGAGATGGTCAGATAAAGCCTCCAGTCAGAAGATGCTGACAATTCTGGAGCTCTGTGTTGTGTGTGATGAATCACATGTGATGCTGTAACACAGAAAACTGTTCCTTGTTGTATTGAGTAGTTACTTTAGTCTCATCTTTGTACCTGATTACACCATTTGTTTGGAGTTTTCATTCTGTTCAAATTATTTCTTTATGGCTGGATCCCTCATATTGTCATCTTCGTATGATCCCTGCCCTATGTATGCCTCATCCAGTTACCTGCCAGCTGCCACCATGGACTTCTGGACTGCCCTGATGCTGAATACCCTTCACTGTTCTGGCCTCACCTGATAGAGAACGAGGACTTCAGGTCACTATACCCAACTTCACCCTCTCTCAGCAGGAATGAGTTTGGAGATGTCACCACCCATTTTCCATAGAAATGGAATGTAGAAATTGACAGTGTGGAAATGTAACCATGATCCACTTTATGCTTTGAATATGGCCCTTGCTGCTTTGCCATTGGGATTTATTTTTTAATGAATCTCTTCCCCTCCCTTATCTTAGGGGAAACAGGATTACCTTTGTTCCCCATGCTGGGCAGATTTCTCAGTCCCTGAGCACACATCACCACAAGAAGGAAGTAATTCAGACTTTGGGGAGGGTACTAGAAGACTCCAGAAATGACTTTCTACCAAATTAACAAGTGAATGACCACTCTGGACAGAGGATGTGTGGGATGTAGCCTTTAAAACCTCCTTTGTTCCATGGTGGGCAGAATCAGAGCCTCTGGGACCACAATCCCCTGAAGTTCTCCTCTGCTAGCAAAGCAATAAAACTTCTTTTTCCTTTTTTCAAAAGCAAATAAATAAATAAATAGCTAAAACAGATTTATCATTACACTGTTTTTACTAATATTTTTAATAGATATTTTTCACAATTTGGACATCTTTGTAATACCTGTAATTTGAAGGCTATTTTGTT
Source organism: Aplodontia rufa (assembly GCA_004027875.1). Classification (NCBI taxonomy): domain Eukaryota; kingdom Metazoa; phylum Chordata; class Mammalia; order Rodentia; family Aplodontiidae; genus Aplodontia; species Aplodontia rufa. Next base: position 29,440 of record PVKS010001222.1, read on the forward strand.
TGAAACATTTGCAGTTTCTCTTAATAAAGCTTCGGACAAGTTCTCCTAGGCTTCGAGTAGGAAAACAAAAATCAGTGAATGCTTCAGGCCCTTTCATAAACTGTTTTAACTGACCCCATGAGATTCATACCGCTAAGGTTTATACCTTACTGGTCATTGCTTGTAGATGACTCATACAGCTCTCATGCAAGAGGATCCCTAGCATGAAAGCTTAAAAGGGAATTGCAAGATGCGGTACTCTCATTGCTGGATTTTCAATGCACTCATAATTCATGAGAACCCATGCAACAATTAACAAGATGGTAAAATTTAAATTTACTTGTATTGTCTGTAGTTTGATTTTTCAGGGTTTTATGAAAATGAACACAAATATATTTAAAATCCAAATAAAACAAAAAGTATAAAGCATAAGATTATTTAGGTGTATGGTGGCTAAATTCATTCCTATACTCTTGGTTGGTTTCCCTCTCCTTGATATGCTGTTGAATTTACATATCAAGTCTTTATCATTTAATATTAAATAATTTAGGCTTTGTAATTATAAGAGTTGGTGTCTTCTTGGGGTGAGGGAAGATTACCAACTCTTATTCTGGTGAATTAAAACAAGAGTAGATATGAAGGTATATTTCTTGATAAAATTCAAGATGAGGAAGTAAGGTTTTTAAAGTAAGTAAAAGAAGGAGAGAATAGCTATCTAATAATGGGTGACTGAGATGGGTGAAGAAAAACAACAGTGGAATAATTCAAATGAACAAGAAATGATTTTGTTTAGTGGATCTTTCTTATGAATGCACAATTAACCAAGGATAGTAAATAGCAGGAATCACAGTGGAAAGATAACTTATAAATCAGGTACCAGCATCTTCAGAAATACAATAATGGATTGACATGTGTCATATTCAAGCAGAAACTCAAGAGGCATTACATTGTTTTACCTATTTTCTTTTACTTCTATGACAAGCGCATCAATGTTTCAAAGAAGAGATGTCCATCAATTTGAATTTTGGAATGCACACATGAGCCTGAGGGAGAATAAATCTCTGATGGACATACAAATAAGAAACATACATTTGTTATTGCAAGTATTAATATTTTTAAATAATATCTTATTGCAATATAATATGGCTTGAAATAACATAATTTGGGCCTATTTTCATTTATTATATTTGAGAATGATTACTTTCTTTTAGAGAGAATGGGAGAGAGGATCAATTTTATTTATTTATTTTTTGTCTGGCTTTTGTTTCTCCCAACAGTTGTGTATGTGGTGCTGAGGTTTGAACTCAGGCCCTCGTGCATGCCAGGCAAGTGCTCCAACTACTGAGCCACTGCTTCAGCCCTATGATTAGACTCTTAAACTGAACAATTACAGTGTTTTTCAATTCTGAAGAATTCTGTCATTAACTTTTTGAACATTGCCTCCCTCTACTCTCAAACTTCTTTTTCTAGCACTCAAATTAAAAATATGTTCAGTTGCTTACTACGTTCTCCTTATCTTTAAACCTTGCATCATATTCCCATGTGCATAACTTTGTATTCTAAAGATTATTCTAAATAATTTCCTTCATCTACCTTCTGGTTCATCTATGTTTAGTATCCTGATTATCTGTCCATTATTTAGTGGCTGTACTTTTCCCTCCTGTAATTTCTGCTTTTTTATGCCTGCTTGTCTTTTTATATTATAGCCCTTAATTTTCCTTGACCTTGATGCAGTTAAAATATACTTATTTCACAGTCACCCTAGATGGTTTCTATTATAATGGAGTTAAAATGCTTCTGTTTGTAAGGTCCATTAAAGCTCCCTCAGAGTGAATTATTTCCTCATATATTTTTTCAGTTTTGAATAATGAGCCCATCTTCATTTGAAACTTTTTCCCTTGTAGGAATGTTCTACATCCTAAAGTGGTGTAATATTATTCAATAATTTTCCTTCTAGGAATGTTCTGCATCCTAAACTGGCATAATGTTATTTAGTAATCTTTTCATATTTTCATGTCCCAGGAACTGAAGGTATTCGTGGGACCAGGGCTAATTTCTCTATTAATAGTTTTTGATTCAAGGAGTCAACACTATGCTGGTAAGAAAATTTTAGATCCAAGATAAGTACAGCATAAGACTGGGACTACCATTTTTCATAGGAAGCTTTCTTTATCTAGATTTCCAAGCAAGACAAATGTCATGTTGCATTACTGGGCAAAGTTTTACAGATCAAAAAAATTTTTATTCTATTTTTCTGAAATGTATCCTTCCAAGGACCCCACCTTTCCTTAGATTGATCAGTCTGCACCAACCACCTCATTTTATATGAGATTGAAGTCCCAAAATCTATCTGTTAGGGTTTTTCTCCATGTTTTATAGCTATTAGTCATTGTATCTAATACAAAAAAAAAGTAACTGTGGCTTCCAGGGTACTGTCCTGTATATGAATTGGAAAGACATATATCTATTTAATTTTTTTTCTTTTTATTCTTTTTAGTTATATATAACATTAGGATTCATTTTGACATAATTATAAAAATGAGTAATATAATTTGTTCTAATTCAGTCCTCAGTAGTTTCCCTGTCCTTCCCCTTTCTGCCCCATTTTCTTCCCTCTACTCTACTGACCTCTCTGATATTTACTTATAATTTTTATTTATTAGTGTCTTGTGGATATGATGTATATAGGAAAGTTAGGTCAGATTTCTTCCACTGTTCCTTCCTTGTACCATCCCTCATCCCTCCTCTTAAATCTCCTTAGTCTACTACTCCACTGATCTTTCTTCTAATTTTTTTTTTTATCCCCCTACCCTTGTTTTGGATTATATACAAAGGACTCAGAAAACTTAACACCAAAATGTCCTTCTTTCCACATTTTTCATTGGTGCATTATAGTTGTACACAATGATGGGATTTGTTGTTAGACATTTGTGCATGTACACAATATAACTATATGATTTTTCCAATATTGCTCCCTAACACTTCTATCCTCCTTCCCCTCTTTCCACTCCCTTGTCCCTTTCCTCTACTAATCTCCCTTTGATTATCATCCCTTTTCCTTTTACCTCTTTAGTTTCCATGTATGAGAGTAAACCTATGATCCTTGACCTTCTCAGTTTGGCCTATTTGCTTGATATAATGTTCTCGAGTTCCATACATTTTACTGCAAATGACATAATTTCATTTTTCCTCAGAAAAGAAAAGTTTTGTAAATGGCTGAATAAAACTCTATGCTTATTATATACCACCATATTTTCTTTATCCATTTATACGTTGATGAACATCTAGTCTGCTTCCATGATTTGGCTCTTGGGAATTGGTCTGCTATAAATATGAATATGTATATATCACTATAGCATGATAATTGTAGTTTTAGGATAAATACTAGGGAGTGGAATAACTGGGTCATATGGTAGTTCCATCCCTAACCTTTTGAGGAAAAACCATATTGATTTCCATAGTGGTTTTATTAGTTTACTATACCACCAACAGTATAAAAGTGTTCCTTTTTCTCCAGATCCTCTCCAGCATATATTATTGTTTGTATTCTTGATGACTGCCATTCTGATTGGTATGAGATGAAAGCTCAGTGTAGTTTTGATTATCATTTCCTTAATTGCTAATGATGCTGAACATTTTTTTCATATATTTGTTGACCATTTGTATTTCTTCTTTTGAGAAATAGCTGTTAAATTAATTTGCCCATTTAATCATTGGATCATTTGTTGTTTTGGGGCTAAGTTTTTTGAATTCTTTATGTATTTTAGATATTAATCCTCTGTCAGAAGATTAGCTAGCAAAGATTTTCTTCCATTCTGTAGGTTCTCTGTTCATATTCCTAAGTATTTCTTTCGCTGTGCAGCAGTTTTTTATCCTTCTTAGTCTAAGACTTTTTTTTTTTTTGGTATCAAGAATTGAACCCAAAGGTGTTTAACCACTGAGTGACATCCCCAGCCCTATTTTACCTTTTGGGACAGGGTCTCACTAAGTTGTTTAGGACCTTGCTAAATTGCTGAGTCTTGAGACATTTTGACTTAAAGTCTATTTTATCTGAAGTGTTACCACCACTTTCTTTTTTCTTTTTTAAGAGAGAAGGACAGAGAGAAAGAGAGAGAGAGAGAGAGAGAGAGAATATCAATTTTTATTTAGCTTTTCATTGCTCTGATTCTTGGTTGTGTATGTGAGTGCTGGGGTTTGAACCCGTGTACTTGTGTATGCCAGGCAAATGCCATAACTGCCAAGCCACTGCTCCAACCCCCCCCCCAACTTTCTCTTATTTAAAATTTGCATAGAATTTATTTTTCCTTCTCTTTACTTTCAACCTATATTGTCATTAAATATAAACAGTAAATAGTTCACTTTTTTTAATATGAAACAATCTGTAGCCACTCTATGAATTTTTTTAAAGAGAGAGAGGAACAGTGAGATAGAGAAAGAATCAATTTTTCATTTAGTTTTTCACATGGCTTTTGTTGCTCCGACACATATTTGTGTACATGGTGCTGGGGTTTGAACTTATATCCTCACGCATGCCAGGCAAGCAATGTAACAACTGAGCCACTGCTCCAGCTCCTCTCTATGTATTTTGATTGGGGAGTTTAATCCTTTTATATTTAAAGTAATTCTTTATGGGGAAAGACTTACTATTGCCATTTTCTTAATTATTGTTTTCCTTCTTTTATAGCTCTTTGTTCTTTTTCTCTATTGCTGTCTTTTTCTTGATTTTTTTTTTTTTAATTTTGAGACTCTCACTAAGTTACCCAGGCTAGACTTGAACTTGTGATCTGCCTGCTTCAGCCTCCTGTGTAGTAGGAACTATCATGCCTAGGCCTCACTTTGTTGTGGATGCCACAATTTACATCTTTTGTATTCTGTATCCATTAAAATTTTTTGAAGTTATTAAATATTTTTGTTTAACATTAACACAAAATTAAGTTATTTATAAACCATTAGAATACTACAGTATTCTACATTTGTCTAGATATTTAATTACCTTTACCACTTAGTTTTATAATTTCATATGTTTTCATTTGGCTCTTAATAGTCCTTTTCACTTTAAATTGAGCAACTCTCTCTGTTGTTTCTTATAAGGCAAGCCTAGTGACTAACTATTCCTTTTATTTTCTTAGAAAGTCTTTCTTCTTAAATTTTGAAGAACAGTGTTGTTGGATATATTATTCTTGGTTGACAGCTTTTTGAATATATCATATTCTGACCTGCGAGGTTTTGCTGGGAAATATTCTGATTGTCTTATGGGCCTCTGTTGTGTATGATGATTTGCTTTTCTTGGGCTGCTTTCAAAACTCTTTCTCACTAACTTTTGACAAAATGATTACATTGTGTCTCGGTGTAGATTTTGCCTCCTATTTGGAGTCCTGAGTGTCTATTTATGTTCTCAGACTTGGGAAATTTTGACCATTATTTCTTTAAATTAGTTTTCTTTCCCTTTCTCTCTCTTCTCTTTCTGTGATGTGCACTTACATATATTAGTTTGATAATGTTCCACAAATCTTTGTGGGTTTTTTCAGTTTGTCATTTTTTTATTGTTATCCAACTTTGCCAAATCTGCTTGATCAGCCTTGCTGTTGAAGTTTGCCATTGAATTTTGCAGTGCAGTTATTGTATTCTTCATTTTCAGTATTTTTGTTTGTTTTTTTCCTATGGTTTCTCTCTGCTGATATTCTTATTTTGTTCGTGTATTATTTACTTTATTTTGGTTGTCTTTCTGTGTCCTCTTGTAACTCACTGAGCTTCTTTAAGATCATTATTTTGAATTATTTATGAGGCAATTCATAGGTCCCTAAATATTTAGCATTGATTACTGTACATTTATTTTGTTCCTACTCTTATGTCAAGTATCCCTGATTTTTTTTTCATGTGCCTTATGAGTTCACATTGGTGTCTGAGCAATCAAAGGAAATGTTAACTTTCCTATTCTTTACAAACTGGTTTTAACTGGGAGAGACCTTCTTCAATCAGCCTGGCTAGAGATTCTGGAAGCTTCTCAAAACTTTCCTATAAATGTACACTCAACTCCTCTCCATCTGTCCTGGGGGAAAAACGCCTTCTCTCATTCTCACAGAGCTCTCTTGGCTGCAGTAAGTTGCCTATTCCTTTTCCCTAGGCAGTCCACTGAATTCTGACATGTTGGATACCGGCTTCACTTCTCTCCTTCCCTCCTGGAGAATAGGTTTTAGGGTTGTGTGTCTTTTCCCAATCTTGCAAAGCTTTCTGGCTGCAGAAAAATATCCTTCTATTTTTTCTGTTCTTAACTTTCCTGAGGCATTTGAACTCTGAAAGTTCCATCAGTGTTCTTTGTGAGCAGAGACAGAAACAAGTCTCTATGACTGTGAACTGAAAGACCTAGGATATTAGATACATGCTCCATTTGCTTGTTGCTGAGGGAGAAGCCATCAGATGAGGCAATCTCTTGGTGCTGGGATGGGCTGGGGAAGGGAAAGAGCTGATGTGGGTAAAACAAATTTGCTCTTTTTACTGGTTTAAATGCAGCTTCTTGGGGGTACTGTCACAAATGGACTCCAGTAAAGGTTTCCCAGCCTACATACTGTTGTTAAATCAGTCCTTCATTGGGGAAACAAAATCTGGAGCTTCCTATTACATCATTTTTGCTGCCATTACCTCTCACAATCTTTTTAATGCAACATTTTCTATCCCGTAGATTTAGTCCTATTGAAGCAGATTTTAACTGAGATCAGTAACTTTTCAAAATAGTCTGTATTGAAGCAGGTTTTACTTGAGATCAATAACTTTTCAAAATGAACACTGGCTCATGCCCATAGTTTTACTTAGTTGCTACACTTTGGTAGAAATTACTCCCAAACTCAAAGCACAGTTTTATTTTTATTTATTTATTTATTTTTAAAGAGATAGAGTAAGAGAGAGAAATAATTAATTTCATTTATTTTGGCATCTATGGTTTGTTTTTCTGACACTTAGTTGTGTAGGTGGTGCTGGGGTTTAGTTGTGTGTGTGTGGTACTGGAACTTGAACTCAAGTCCTCACACATGCCAGGCAAGCACTCTACTGCTGAACCATTACTGCAGCCCTCAAAGTACAATTTTAAGCAGTGCCCTGCCCCATAAGTGCTAAACATACATACAGCTTTATCATTTAATTATTACTTATGTGTGATGAGTTTATTTTAAAGGATTAAACTTGAATTATTCCTAAAAGAATGTGATTTTAAGCAATCTTTTGCATATCGTAACTGTTCCTTAACTCATTTAAAGTAGTTGTTCTCAAAGCTAAGGGTTCTGGGCACTCACAGTGTATCTGCATTTGTTTGAGGAATCCACAGTTTCCAGTTTGAGAAACAGGGTATTAAATGTAGATTCCCATTAAAAGTTTCTCATTAACACATTTCACAAAATGTTATACAACAGAATTTGGCTTAATTTCATTATGTTAGCAGTTTAAATCAACTATTGTTAGAGATAATGATGTTTTTGTTCCACTTAATGGTAATTGTATGCAAATTTTAGAATTTGCCACAGGCTTACTATTTGTGGTAAACTTGTGGGAGTAGTTGTATTTCGTTTTTCTTTTCAGGAAAACTGCCAGTATCAGGAATCACTGGCAGCCTCAAAATTGCAGCTGTGGTTGTCTTCTCAAATTACTAGGAAATTAGAGCAGAGTTTGTAGCAAACTTGAAAATTATTATACAGCAAAGACTTGTTACTTAGAAGCACAGTTAATGAATAAAGACAGTTAGAGGAAAAGATGGAGTAAAAATAACAGAAAAAATCAGGAAATTGTTAAATTAACTTTTTGGTCTTGTCCTAAAACAAAGAATAAAAATGGAGGCACAAAATGTATGTTTGGAGATTTTCTTCCAAGATTGGCATATGTCCACTCGCTCCTCTATTTTTAAAAAATTAATTTCTTTTGTAAATGATTATTTACCTCTACATTTGAATTGTCTGAAGAGACTTTTCAAGTCAAATAGAAATAGATATATAATGTCTCTAATAAATCACTTTAGTACAAATAGAAACTAATAGTTTATAAAACAGAAATGGAGAAGGTACTGTTCTATGGACACTCCAATAGAAACGATCACTAATTTAATTAAATGAGACAATGCATAGAAAAATAAATAAATGTGAATAATAGTAATTTTTGTAATATTGTTTCTCCCAACTTCCTTGAAAATGAATGTTTATGTGTTCTTCTCCAGAGGTAGATTTCATTATGTGAGGCTTGTTAAAAATTGCATGATATGCCTATTATCTTTCTTCACTTGCTCTTTATATGTGGACAGTTAACTACTCTAGGAAACTTACTTCATTTCTGATAGAAATTTTAAATGTGCTGTGACGATTTCATGATTCATACTATGAAGTGCTCACAAAACAATTTTAAAACAAAATACAACTATGTTTAGTATACTGAGATTGCTTTTCATGATATTAGAGTAGCATTCATCTGAAGCTCAGGCTTAACAGTTACTTAAATATTTCCAAGATACTACCTTAAAAAATAAAGCATTTCAGTTCATATTACATACTGGGTCTTTGTAATCTTCATTTCTTGACTACATTTTCCTAGAATTTGGATCACCTAAACTTTAATATCATTCTCTTTGCTGATGTCAGTACTTTCAAGGCAAAGTCTTTCTCTTCATGTCATTCCTGATCTTTTTTCACAAATTTTCCTGAATGTATTGGTCCATTAGGAGCATTGGAGAATCATGGTGGGTTTTTGGAAAGTAAATCAGAATCCAGTTTCTTGTTGGTCAATTGTCAGTTATGATCAGAATTCATAATTTTAAAAAAACGGATAACTTGTATTATAAATGAGCAAGTCTTAAAAAGATCTGAAGTTTGGATTGGTTGTACCCAAAACATCAAGTTTCCCATTTAGTAAATTGCACATGGTTTCTGAAATTCAGCATTTGGCTTTTCTTATAAGTCATTTGTATGGTAGATACTCAAAATATATGTAAATCATACTGACCTCAGATTATTTTCCTAGTACCAAAATAAATCTCTTCTGGGCAAAACTTGACACCCAAAATTTAGTTATATGCTACTCCATAACATATTAATTATGTGGGTTAATTTATTATGTCATTTTATATATCCTTTAAAGTAAATAAGAATTTATATTTACATAATATAAAATGTAAAACATATTTTTGTCAATCTAAGAATATTTGTATATTATAGAATAAACAGATAACAGAATTTGGAGAGTTTCCTAGACTCTAATCCGAACTCAAATAACCTAAATTTACCTGCTATTTTCTTTCTTCCTTTTTTTTTTTTTAAGAGAGAAGGACAGTGAGAGAGAGAGAGAGAGAGAGAGAGACAGAGAGAATCAATTTTTATTGAGTTTTTCACATGGCTTTCATTGCTCTGACACTTAGTTGTATATGTGGGTACTGGTGTTTGAACCCATGTACTTGCTCATGCTGGGCAAGGGCCTAACCACCAAGCCACTGCTCCAGCCCTGTTATTTTCTTTAAAACTGGGTTTAGCTTATGATGTTTTTTGCTATGTTTTTAAAAGTTTAATAGAACTTGCTTAGCAGACTTGTTTATCTATGAGAATTTTAATAACTCATAGTTACTTTGATTTAAAAAACCTGAAAATATTAGTAGTATCATAATGATTTGGCACATCAGAATATTATTTAATTTGAACATTTGTGAGAGTTGCATAAAAAGAAATACAGACCTTATCTAAGAAAGACTTTCTCAAATACACTATAAATGTTGAAAAAAAGAACTGTAGATAAATATTTCATTTGGACTTAAAAGTATTAAATGTGTTGTAAAAATGCCTGTCAGCAAATTTATCTTTTTTTCATGGATGATGGAATGAACTAAGAGAACATTCTCTAATTTGACATTAAACATGTAGATAGTATAATAAACTATGGCAAAGAAATTCATGATGGATCATACCATGATTCCTTGATTTGCCTCAGTACATGAATTGTAATGAATATTTTTTAGTATTAATTATATAAAAAAGACAATTTTCGTGGTGTTATTTTAGAGGACTGGATATCGAATTTTGATTTGTTCAGAAAACAACTGTGGTGCCATTGAAACTCAGCTAAGACTGAGCCAATGTGTTGAGCCAGCAGATGTCAGAGATTTGAGCTCCACCATTTTAGACAGCACATTAGTATAACGGAGTGGAAAATGAAACCCCACAATTAATGCTGGCCTGATGGTTGATTGATGAAACTGGAAAATTCAAAATGCTGAAATAAAACTGTGGAGTAGGAGAGAGGGAAATGAGAAAGAAAAAGAGAAAGAGTGTGTTTGAGAGAGATTCGTAGACTTGACACAAGTAATTTTCTTCTATTAAAATTTCTGTCAGACTTCAGACATTATGAATAAAAAGAGAAAACGATCACATGAATCCACATAAAACTGCTGATAATTTACTAGTTTTGGCCTACAGATATTACATTTTCATATGTTTTAGCATAATATAAAGCACCTAACTCAGGGGCTGCCTTTTAATGAGGGTTCAATATGAGGCAACTCCTCACCTTTCCTCATATAAAGCAGTGTGCAATTATTTTTACCCCTCTTGTGTTGGCATTCTACAATTCAGCAGAGATTCTGGGGCTCCAAAGTAGTGTTGTAAAAGGAGTAGAAAAAGAACTTCCTGGAGACGAGAACAGAAAAGAGAAAAAAGCCTGGTATTCAACAAATGTTTATTAAACCTTTACAAATGTCAGGGAAACAGAATAGACATCCTCAGGGAATATGGCCAGAAGCAGCCATTAAGTAGAATGGAATGTCTCTCAGGGTTGGTCCTTAAGCATCATGTGACTATTGCAGTCTAATCTATAACATGTCCTCTCTTTTTCTTTTTTTTCTGTTCTCAGTGTCTTAGAGAATACAAAAAACAAACAAACAAACAATTTCTACAAAAGTGCATAAGTATCTTTATGATTTCTAGCACCTCTAGATTCTAAGTAGGATAGATGTATGCCCACATTTGAGATACTATAGCCAACTCCAGAAACTACGAATGGAAGAGTGTTTTAGAAATGTAAATACTATGAGATGGAATAATTAGAGGATATAACTATATCTATATCCACTAAGAAATGTTTTTGAAAAAAAAGGTGTTTGCTCTTATGATTATAAAGTGCTTGAGATTAGGTTACATCCCTATCCCTTCTTTGATGGCAGGATCCCAGATTTTAGTACTATAAAAGTGGAAATAATGATAAAAATATGAGAAATTTGAAATGTAGCATTATTCTCAGAAGTATGGTTTTATATGTATATATATGTATGTATATATACACACATATATATGTATGTATATATATTTACTTATTTATTTATTTTGGAATCTTTGCTTTATACATAGCATATTATTGACACCCCTCTGACTATTAATCACTTTGGCTTTGTTGGAATAGAATAGTTACTTTAGCAGTTCTTTTTTTAACTCTGAAAAAGTTTAGTGTTTATTTTCCTTTAAAAGAATTAGAGTGTCATTTATTTCCAGTCCCCTGAGAACCCAAGACTTCTTTTACTTTGTGTATCTTTTGGTTTGTACTTTTTAAGTTTTTATTTGTCATTGGCTTTGTATGAAAAGCAATATTAATACATTCAAAATAGATAAAATCCTTGATTTCAACCAGATCTTTGACTTAGAATCTGCATTGCCAATCACTCTAGGATGACTTTCTCATCCCTGACACCTTTACTCTGGAAATCTGAAGCATGGAGTTAAAGTTGGGGACAAAATTGGGTACAGAAGTGGTTACCCTATGCCTTAAACCCTGATGATAGCAATAAATCATGGTCATGGAAGCCCTTGTCAGGGCATGTGAGAAAACGAGGAAAATAAAATAATAAAGAAAAGGAGGGGAATTGTATTGAGAAAGCAGGAGAAGCCAGAGGAATAGTGGGAGTGAAAGGAAGGATAAAATAGAGGTTTAGTAATGTGAGAAGTCTCCCAGGTCACTTCTCCATCCCCTCTCTCATCCTTCTCAGTGTGGGCTAGGCTAGGATGTAGGCAGTAAAATAAAAGCCTGAACTTAATCTAATATTTTTTGCTGTCTCTCTCAATCCCTGTGTGCACTTAGCTCCCTCTGTTGGACTGGTGGTGTTTACACACAGTGATATTTGCTCTTTGAAGAGAGCCAAACAAAATCTCCTTCTGATATTTTACATTCAAAAGACAGAGGAAATGGATCTCTTCTTGGTGTATGTGTCTACATTTGTGTAAATGTTCTAAGTGGTGATAACACGCATTGTTTGTATAACTCAGGACTTTTCCTCCAGGTCTTTACTCTAGCAAAGAAGTTGAAGCATTTCATATATTTATCACACTGACTTCCTCACAGCAAGTATTCAAAATTGCAACCACATTAAGGGAGAAGTTTGGAAATCTTCCTATTAGAAAGCAATCATAATCATTTATAGTGATCTCTTGTGACTCTGATTTTAATAGAATAACAAAGCTTTCCTTCCCAAATGGGTGAAAGGAGATCTAATAGGTTAAGTCATGTTTGGAGGTAAAACATGAATACTAGGAACTCCAATGTTGTGGAAAATTTTCGAACAGTCATAATTCAGGATATATGATATATCCATCTATGAAAGCTTCATACTTTGCAATATGTGGACTGGAAGTAGTAGGCCTTCTATATTGTTTCATGGTGAATCTCCCATTATATTTTTAAGATGCCGATTTTAGAAAAACTCTATTTTTTGCTTGTAGTTTTTTTAATCAGCAATTCATTCATTCAGTTCACTACTGAAAATAACACTTAAAAAGGACTGACTGTGTCACAGGCACTGTGCCCTACATAGGGTGTATACTGGTGAATTAAAGTGGATGTTGCCTGATTCTCGTGAGATTTAAAGCTTTTCATCACTATTTCTCTTACACAACACATTTGGCTTCTTAAACTGGAGTGTTGGGTTAGAGAGATTCTGGAGATTAGAACTGGCTCAGTCATGAAATTTCTGGTATAACTCACAATTTAAATGCTCATTGGAATCTCGTGTGTTGTCTAGAATGAAATAAAATGATGGATAAGCCCTACAGCTTTCTTAAGTTCCCCCATGTTTACCTTGATGGGGATGACAATGATGTATTACATATTGACTTTTTCATTACCCTCATGACAGAACCAAGTAGTTCCCAATTCATATCTCTTGGAATTTCCAAGAACCAAATAGTATCTATGTCTGTCTGTCTGTCTATCTATCTATCTATATCTAGCCATCCATCCATCTGTCCATTCAGAGGAAGGAGGTGGATATTGAGGAGATAAGATACACGTACAGTGATGAAAAGCAAGGCTTAGGATTTTATTTAAAATGTTGACCCTTTTATTTTTTATATATATAGCATTTAGGGGCTGGAGTGGTGGCTCAACGGTTTCGGCGCTTGCCTCGCAAGCACGAGGACCCGGGTTCAAACCCCAGCACCACGTACACAACTGAGTGTTGGAGCAACTAAGGCTATGTGAAAAACAAAATAAAGTTGTTTCTTTCCTTCTCTGTCTCTCTCACTGTCCCTCTCTCTTTAAAAAAAAGTATATATATATATAGCATTTATTAAGCAACATATGCTATGACTTATTAAAAATGGAAGATGCATGAGCTGGGGGTGGTGGCACATGCCTGAAATCACAGCAGCTCAGGGGCTGAGGCAGGAGGATTACAAGTTCAAGGCCAGCCTGAGCAACTTAGTGAGGCTCTAAGCAAGTTAGAGAGACCCTGTCTCAAAATAAAAGCATAAAAACGGTTGGGCTGTAGCTCAGTGTTAAAGCACCCATGGGTTCAATTTTTAGTACCAAAAAATAAAAATACATAAAAATGGAAGATTTACATGGCACTCATTGTCTATATAATATTCAGATATCATATAACTATAGGGGAAAACAATCTCTTAATCTACAATTAGTACATAACATTTTTTCATAGAAAACTAAGAGAACTTCATGGAATCTAACTGGAATGAAATTGAGTTAGGCCAAAAGGAATTGTTATGTTGTTCAATAAACAACAACATAATAAAAAATATATTCTGATTACGTCTGTTCAAGGGTCTCATGTTTCTTCCTTTATATGGTCATTTCCTTCACGCCACTTTGTCAAAAGATTTGACTGCATCCATATGGCCCTTTATATTGCACTGAAATCTATTCCAACCTACCATGCCTGGTACCCACAAAAGCAGTTTGGTGTACTAATTTCACAATCCTAGGGGAAAGAATATGGTAATCTCATCTGTGTCAACTACAGGATTTATTAGGAAGATGAGTTTTGAGAAGAGATCAGGGATGTTTCAACAATCACTTAGTAGATTTGTATCAGATTCTACAACGTGCAAACAGGATCCTTTGAAACAAAATATAGAATGACCTTGTCCTACCATTGAAAGTTAAATTGAAAAATCAAGACTATATTTTAATAATATTTAATATAAATTCATTTAAGTGATACCCCAAAGTACTCCAACTTAGTGGAATAAACTACCAGCTTGTTTTCTTTTCTGTGGTGCTTTGACATTTCTAAAATATAGAGGTTGTTGAGAATAGCTTTCTTACCTATAAGATAAATAGGCATACCCAATATCTATTATTTAAATTCTGATATTTCTACTCCTAGGTAAATGAAAACGTAGCAGCAGAAAGTTACATTATAACAATAACAATGTAAAGGTCTTGAAATATATTTTGAGTACTCGATACATTTGCATGTATGAAAGGAGTTTCTTAAAGATTTGGACCATTTTAGAGTCTGTGTTCAGTTTCAGAACTTGCATACACACATATTTATTCAATTGCACAAAAAGAATTTAAAGCCAATGATAACTTTAACATTTCCTTTTAGAATAAAATGTTTTGTGCTAAAAGCAGGAATATTTCTCTTTACCAGATTTGTTAATGCTCATATGAGTACAGGAATGGCTTTTGGTAAGGGCAATAGCACTCCAGATATTTTTAAAACTAATTGTTATCAATTTTTTTCTAAAATGGCTAGGATACTTGCTCATATAGCACCATTCATATAAATAAACTATCTGTTGAGGATGAAATGAACAGGAACTATTTTGTGTTGTTAAAAATCAAGTTCTGGGGCTGGAGCAGTGACTTGGTGGTTGTGGCGCTTGCACAGCATGTGTGAGTACACAGGTTCGAACCCCAGCACCAAGTATACAACGATGTCTTGGAGCGGCAAGGGTCACGTGAAAAACTGAATAAAAATTGTTTCTCTCTTTCTCTTTCTGTCTCACTGTCCTGTCCCTCTCTCTTTAAAAAAAATCAAGTTCTGTTCCAGAGACAATGCTAAATTAATAATGTCCACTAACCTTTGGACATATTAAAATGCTTACCTTTTCATTATTTTAATCTACTGAATTCTTCCACTAAATTTAATCTTCACATTACTCACCAATTAGTTATTTGTCCCAATATTCCACTTTATAAATCACTCTTCTAAAGGAAGGAAGGACAATAATAATCAGCATGCACTTATTTTAAAAATACCAAGTACTTTGTATAAGTAAACATGTTTAGTCTGAGTAACAGCACTACACTATAGATGCATTATTTAAATAAGAAGAAAATGAGCATCTGAGAGATGAAAAATTGTTCCAAATCAAGTAGCCAGCACATAAATCTTGGACCTGGGAGCTAATCAGGTCTGTATATCTATACTGTAATGCCTATAGGGTAAGTCATTGATTTTCCATTTCTTTCGAGTTGATTCTGCTCATCCTAGCTTTTGTGATCTTTCATTAGCCAGTCTCCTCACTTATCCATCTTCTTACTGCTCTCCAACAGGAAGTTTGTTTTTCAGTCATCAACCTGATTCCACCTCAGGAATCCAGAAGGCCCAGTCCCTCATTTTTATCAATTCAGACCCTAAATTCCACAGTCATCTTTCTGTTATTGTAAATAGAAATCCCTCATTTTTCTGCCTTTACACTATCGTCCATCTACTGTTTACCTACATCTTCCTTTTGTATTGTGGTCCGACACATGCTTGCCCCTGCAGGTTCATCTGCCTGTCCTCTTTTCTTCTATAGCATATTCTATAACATTGATGTTACCTCTATCTTTTACTACCTAATTGGATAATAGGCTGCTTCTCTTCTAGATTTTATATTCTTCATAATTTGAAGCCATAGAGCCATACTCTGTGCAGTACAGTTTGCAGAAGCGTGAGATCTAATAGGACTGACTTAGCATCTATTTTTATGAAGAAACAAAATATTCAGGTTGCTCATATATAAATGAATTATACATAATATCTTGTATGAAGGCAGACTTCTATCTAAATGTGAAAGTATAAAGGTTAACTTTTCTTGTTTTTTGTTATAGACACACAATGAAATAGATAAAAATTATACTATTTTCTAAATAATGGATATTTAAAAGGAAAGAAAGAAGAAAAATGATCTTATATGTGGTAAGACATCTTTCAAGAACTTTCATATCACCAATTCTGGTGGTATCTATGTTCAATTAAATGAATCAGATATTCAATTAGGCTACATTAAATTTAGGAAAAATATTCCTAGTAACTTGAGGAAGCTAATGGATTTTAACTCTCATGTTCATTATAGAGATCCTGTGAAAAAGATCAGACCCTAGAGCTCATGATTTTATTGCTAAATTTAAGAATCTTTGAAAATCTTCTGTGGGTTTTTTTCCAGTTGATTACTACTTGCACAAGGTAGTTTAATTCATGTTTTCTTACCTTTAATTGCATTCTAAAGAATTTCATAAGTACTTTCTTGAACCTTCTCCCTATCCTCATTCTGAGAGCATGAAGCTAAAGGAAATTTTTAACGAATGCACTAACGTTTTGCTTCATGGAATGTAGATTGGGAGTATTTTCATAGAGAGGTGAATAGGGGCTCAGAATGGTGGGAATTTGATGTTGTTTAAATATCAAATATCAAATATCTTCCTCTATGTTGTGCCTGTCACAGCAGTGAAAAGTTAACACAGAATTTCTTTTGGGAATCCTTACTGTTCCTGACAATGTTCTTGCACTGAATTAGTGATTTGTGCACTAGAAGATACAGGGACTTCTGTACTTCCATACTTCTTTTCCCTCCATTTATTTTGTTACCTGAACCCATGTGCATAAATATAGCATGTTCCCATTCACAGAGGCTGCTTTTCTAACCTGTTTGCAAGCATCAGGCTATGAGTTAAGACAATAGCTACTGAAAAAAAAAAAGAAAAGAAAAGGAAGAAATTCAATTATTTTTTCATAATTCATTCCTTTTCCTCCCACAATTGGAACATATGATATCTTTTAGCTGCTTAACCCACAACTTCTTTCATTTTAGGTTTCAACAACTTCAGAAAAGTATGCTAGCTTTCCTTGGTTCTGACTCAGCTTTCTGAGGGTATATGAGCATGCACCATCTTCATGGGAAAGCTGAAGGATAGACAGGCAGTGGAGCTCATCAATCTTGAATCCGAGAGTTCTCAATAAACAAAACCTGGGACTACATCACCTCTGTCTTTAAAGATGCTTTAGGTTTTTGTCCTACTTTAACATATCCAGTTATTTTTTTTCTTTCTTCAAGTTTTTGTATGTAAGGGAAAATTAATCTCTAATACTCCATATGAAATGATCTCATCTAAATCTGACCCAAAGCCAAATGAATCAACTCCAACTGGAAATTTGATTCCAAATATCAATATTTTATATCCTATAGTTTATTTGTAAGAATTTTATTTCTATTCTGTCATGTATCTTTTCTGGTGGAATTTTTGGTAGACCCCAAAGCCTTTTAGGCATTTGTCTAATTTTTATTTTTTTCTGTATACTCACTTATAAACTGAATTTAAAACTCTGTGGAACAAAGCTATATTTTTATTTGAATGAACTTCCCTAATTTAATACAATTTTAATTTGATGTGCAAAATGAATAGATGAACTAATTCTGAGTTGGAGTATTCAAGTAATGAACAACACCAGATTCGTTTTTTAACCCTATCAAGAATCTAGCTGATGGAGCGGTGGCTTGCAGTTACAGTGCTTGTCTGATATAGGTGAGTATGTGGATGGGTTCAAACCCCAACACCATGTACACAATGAAGTGTCAGAGCAATGAAGGCCACATGGAAAACTAAATAAAAATTGATTTTCTCTCTCTCTCACTGCCCTCTCTCTTAAAAGAAAAAGAATCTAGTAATAATTTGATATCAATAGATTTCCTCATGTGACTCATATTCCATAAGGAACTAATGTGCCCAGGAACACAGTAAACATTTTAGGTAACACAAACATATACTGTACTTAGTCTTTGTCTTCCCTGAGCTTCTAATCTAGTTGTAAGTTACTGGGGAAACTTTAATATTGATATTAGAGAAATCTAATGCCTAGAAATTTCTGCCAGTACCAATTAAAGATATTTTCCTCATATTTCCTGAAGCCAAAGTATACAAGGTCTGTAAATTACCTGACTACAAAAATGAATCTATAGTAAGCATTGACAAGAAAGCCCCAAATTACCAACCAAAGCATTTTTACAAATCAAACATCTCTCCCTTGTGCCCCAAGAGATATGCAAGAAGTGAGAGTATAGAAAGCAGCATTCTTTACCTGTCTCCATACATTTACTTGTCACAACTGCTTAACTTTAGCTTTCTGGACAGTGAATGTGCTCAGACTGGAAAAAGAGAAATGATGTCAAAGATCTTCTCAAAGCCTAGAAAGCTTTCCAAACGCAGGAGTCTCCGTGTATCTGTGGGTGTAATTGAAGCTAAAGATATACACATTTGCAGCTTCTAATTTTAAAAAATGTGACTTTGTCTCCAATGTTAAGTAGGAAGAATTTATTGACAGTGTCCATAGCCTGGAATTTACTCAACAATGAGAAGGGACTTCCGGCTTTCCGGTTAGGCAAGAATCAGTAGAAGTTAAGCCATGGAAGCCCACCAAAGCCACAAAACATTTTGCTGCTGCTCTGCCCATCATGGCTATCAAAGCAATGTCCAATATTATTTTTTATACAGTTTTCAACTTGTGGTAAGGAATTAAGCCCAAAATATCTTACTAAACTTTGCGTTGTGATTTCTAATCATCTAAGAATGCACATTTTTTTCTTCCTTCCATAGATATATGTCATAAATTTATTTTAAAAAATGCATGGCTTTATCCTGTTCACAGAAGTGGTTAGATGCAGAGTATCTTCACAGTCCTCCCTTTAGTTATCTGGGAACTGAAGCATGTTGAAGGAGAAAGAAAGTTGTGTGATACTAAACCCAGCAATCCCTGGCCATCTGAAAAAGCCTTGCTTCTGGGGCCTACTAAAGATAAATACTCATCCATCCAGCGCCTTCATTTCTGTAATGTCTCCCTGTCTAACTTAATAAATGCTTTCTTGCTGGTTTCTTGGCATCTCTTTGAATGAGGAATGTAAACTGAAAAGGCCTAGGAGACTAAAACTGGCACAAAACTCTATGATGAATAATATCAGGAGCCACAGAGACTAGCTCAGTAGTCTCATGTGCAGTGCCACAGTCTTTACCAGAGGACAGATGGATTTGCTGCCCGGGACAAGGCTGTTGCATAATTTGCAGATACATGAGAAAACAGGAAAAAAATAAGAACAAAACTGGATCCAATTTAGTGCAAATAGAAGTTAGGTATTAAGCACAGAATTTATAGAAAGCATATTATAGACAACAATTTAAAAGCTCAATAAATAGAATCATCAACATATAGTTAATCTCTGGATATTGAAAAAGGAAAACATACTGTGAATTTTTCTAAGAACACTTTGAAATTTTAGATAAACTGCCAGCAAATTAGACTGAAACTATTATTTAGTTATCTTTGTATTTACACTATGTCATAAACGATTACTGTTTAAAGACCTACAAAATCCCCTGGAAAATCATGCGCATTTTCCCAAGTTGAATACCACTGAAAAAAGGCAACATTTTTCTTAGTGCTAGAGAATGGGAATAGACTTTAGTTTAAATTTTATTCCCCAAAGAAGCCCTCAATTAAATTTTTTAAAGTTTTTTTTCCTTGTCATATATTAGAAAATTCCCCCAGTCCATCATATTCTAATCTTTGATATAATATGGATGCCATACTCCCAGATAATTTGAAGTCTGTGTTAATTCAGATCCACTCAATTCCTGGGTAGTTTTGGTTTTCACCAACTTTGAAGCCTCTAGCAAACTAATTTTGAAGTGTGTTGCAACAGATAGAAATAGGGACAAAGACAGCACTCCATTTTCACTGGAAAAGCTTAGGGTTTGACGTGGCAGTAAAGGATTTGTTACATTTCTGGAGTTCTACCAACTCAGGAACATAGAGTTCTAATACAGCTGGAAAGAATAAGAGGGTTCCATTATGTCAGAAAAGTAGAGAAGGAAATAATGCAGAAATACTTTTTCCTTTAAGGACATTCAGACTTTTTCTCAACAACCTATTGACCCTACAGAGGCAACCAATTACACCTATTTGTAAGAAAGCTAAGGAAATGTAGCCAATAATAAAGGGTACAGTAAAAAATTTTGAAAGCATATGGAATGAAGAGAAAGTAGCTACAGTTTGGGGGGACAAATAGTAGTGTCCCCAATAAGAAAAGTTTAGAAATTACTGTATATTTTAATAGAGTATATGTTCATTTATAATTCTCATAATTACTCTTTAAAAATAAAATTAACAGTTATAGATTTTGCTAGTATATTAGAATTATATTACCTTTGAGGAAGTTATTTGCAGTCAAAAATTCCTTAAATTCCTTAAGATTTTTAACAATCTTGCAAATTTGTTAAGATTTTATCTAATACATTAAGATGAATAGTTACCTGAATAATGAACTCTCAAGTAGCAAACTCATTTGTCTGATCAAAATACTTACCTCTAATGATAAGATTTTCTTCAATTGCAATTACATTCTAGACTTAGTATGTGTTTTGATTTGGATCTTTAGTATCCCCTGAAAAGCTTGTGTGTTAGGCAACACAGGAATGTTCAAGAAATGATTAGATTATGAGAGCTGTAACCTCATCGGTAGATTAATTCATTTTATGGGTTAATAATTTTTCTTAGATTACTGGGTGCAAACTCTAGGCAGGTAGAGTGTGACTAGACATAGTAGGTCAATGAAGATGTGTCCTTGGACTACATCCTATCCCTGGCTCCTCTGTAATTCTCTAGCCCCCCTCCCCCCAGTCTGGGCTGCCATGAGCTAAGCAGCTTTCCTCAACTATGCTCTTCCACAATGATGTGCCTCACTCAGGCCCTTGGCAACAGAATCAGCCTACCATGTACTGAACCTCTGAAACCATAAGCCTAAAATGCATTTTTCCTCCTCCAAATTTCAACTTTGGTGAAGATAGGGCACAAGACCTCTTCTGGAAAGATTCTTTTGACTAAACTAGATGCGTCCATTTCTGAACAGTGCTGTTTCCTGGAGGCAAGGGGAACAGGAAAATTGCAGTTAAACTGTGGTTCATATTTATTAATTTTAATCTTAAGCACAGTTAAATTTCTCATAAGATAGTATTCTGTGAAAGTACTCATTCATGTCTACCATATGGAAATATACTGGTAAGTAAAAGTCATAATTCTAGACTTCAAAACCTAAAATCCAGCCTCAATATTTTTCTTCTATGAAATAAACAAAGTTATAGTTGTTAGGACTATGCATTTAGATTTTAATAGCCAAAGTTGTAAACAACAAGTGGACTATGTCACAAGTTTACCCTTTTTGTTTGAGAAAAAAAATTTGAAGCTAGCATGAATTAATGTGTATACTGATTATGCATCATCTCCATTAGGAATGTGGCTATGGAGTTGTGGAAGTTGGGGCAATGTTTAGACTACACTTGGTACCTGATGAGTGAAAGGAACTGGTCTAGGTGATTTTTTTTAATGCAAGTGTACTTCTTTACCACAAACTCTCTTTGCTGTAGTATAGGATAAAAGTTACTTATTGCTGTTTAACAAATTGTGCTAAAATTTAATATTTTGAAAAATAAACATTTATTTCACAATTTCAATGAGTCAAGAATTAGAATGTGGCTTTACTTGGTAACTCTGGCTCAGACTGCAATCAAAATGTTGGCTGGGACTGTATTCATTTTAAGACTTCCCTGAGGGTAATTTTGCTTTCAAGTGCGCTCATATGGCTGCTCACTGACCTCGAATCCTTGCTAACTCCTCCCTGAGGCATCAGCTCCTTGCCATGTGGGCCTATGCCTAATACAGCTCACAATATGGCAGCTGGCTTTGCTCAGGGTGAGTGAGTGAAGGAACAAGAGATGAAGTACCACAAACAGTACTAACGTTGTCTCTGTTACTTGATTTTAATTGGATGTTATACCACTTTTGCCATATTATATTCATTTGAAGGATATCACTAGGTTCCAGCCCACACTCAAGAAGAGAGGATTATAAAAAGGCATAAGTATCAAGAGGCAGAGAATAATGGGGGTATCTTAGATCCTTCCTACCATACTTGAGAGGCAAGCTGCACAGAGGAAAGCACACAGGCTTCTGAACGGTCCTCAGACTTAAGTTGTAATCTGAGCTTTGCAATGCACTAGCTTTATGAGCTCGGGCCAATCTCCGCCTCTACTGTAAAGGCAAATCAATGATTTTTATATATCCAACCATCCCTTGGTTCACTATGGAATGGGTACGACAGTATCTCTCTCCTTGGATTGTTGTTAGGATTAAATAGTAAAACTGTGCTTAACATATAGGATGCGTGAAGCATATTCTCCTGCCTTGGTAGGAGTAACATGTTTGCATGTAAATTCAAGAAAAACTACTCTTCACCGTGACTGTCCCATGACCTTCCTAGGTTATGTATTGGTACCTTCTTGCAGAATAACCAACATATTTACATCTTCAGAACTCAGTCAAAGTGGTGATTATTTTGGACAATCTTCTGTCAGAAGCAGAATATTGTGACCCAACTGAAAGGAGTTATTTTTTCTAAATTTTTTTTTCCTTTCTTCCTGGTCCTTGAGTTCAGCCAAGATACAGCAATTCCTCATTATTCCCAGTGAATAGTTAGACTTCTAAATGGTGTACTTTGTACTCAGCACTGACAACACAGTTGGAATGTTTTGATAATTTCTCTATGTTACATTTTAGTAGGGCACATGGACAAGTGAAAACATGTCCAGAAAAAATGATCAGATTGGTGAGTGGGTTCTAAAACTAGACACATGTCGTATGAAGGATAAACTATTAGGAAGAGAATTTTTAACTCAAGGGTAAAATGCATATTGCTAGCTTTGAATCTTAATTCTGTCTCCTACTAGGGGACTTTAAATTAATTACTTATCAGCTCAAAGCCTTGACTTCTGACTCTGTAAACTTACAATAACAATTATATATTGTGGTTCTACCATGTGCTATTCACTGAACAAATGTGATTTGTAGAATTCATCTCTTTTCTCAAGAATGATTTCAGCATATTAAAAGATCAGAGGAAAATTAAAAGTCATGGCAGGGATGTTGAAACAACATTAAATATTTTGTTGTTTTTATAGTCAATATTAAGAAACAAAACTCTGAGAAAGATTTTTCTTTGATATAATTTTAGAAAAATCACCTAATCTCTGAATAACAGAATTTTTTTTTCTTATGAGATCAGGGAATTGAAATAGGTCATTTGTCTTAGTTTCAAATGTCTGGAGCTATATAGGGAGACTCAAAACTACGGCATGAATTGGAAATGGTGAATAAAATAGACTTCTTTAGACTTTATTTCTTGCATTATCATATTATAATTTAGTTGAAATGAAACATAACCTTTTATACTTATCAGGTATAGTGTCTTCCTGGTGTTCCTCAGGTTACACAAGGTATATTCCATCAGGACTGGAGTGGAGAATAATGTAGATATCAGTTTGAAATATAGTAAATTAGGCCATAAATATGATTACAAAGTTTATGACTTAAGAAAAATTGTGGAACATTTGCTAATTTAGTGGAGATTTAAATTTTACTGATGAATAGTGAGGTGAAGCCATATACAGAAAGAAAACTGAGGAAGACATGATAAGCGTAAGGCAGGCAGAGCTAACTCATTCATAATTGAAATTTTCAATAAAGAAAATAAAAATTTAGGAAGAGAACCCATGATGATTATCATTAAAATTTAAGATAAATATTTTTGTTTTATTTTCACCTAGTGTTTTTCTTCCACTTAGTTGTGTATGTGGTGCTGGGGGTTGAAACTGAGTCTTCGCACATGCCAGGCAAGCATTCTACCACTGAGCCACAGTTCCAGCTCCCAAGATAAATATTTTTAAAAGTAAGAGAGTACTTGAGCCAAGATATATTAAAAAATGCACAATGCATGTGAAAAATTTGACCCACAATTGTCACTTGACAAAATGTAATTAGAGTGGGAGGGTAAAACCTGTTAGCTGTAAAAAAATAAAAATAAAAATAATGCATAATAGAGAAGTCATCAGACTAGCCAAGATTTCCTTACAGCAACATTCATGCCATTCAACTGAATAACATCCAAGAACGCCAATAAAAGAAAATGTCACACAAGGATTTTATGTCTAGCCAAACTAGTCTCCACATACCAAAAATCTAAACAATTATTTATATGGAAAAATTCCCTTGGCTTTTTAAAGAAAACTACCAGAGAATGAAACTTAGCTCGTCAAATGATGATTGAAAAAAGTACAAAAAAAAAAAAGATTAAAAGATTATGCAAGTACTGTAAACACTTATTTACTTTAAATTAAAATACACAGTAGAACATTTCTAAAGTACTAATAGGCACTGTTCTATATGCTTAACATATTTTAAATATAAAAATTGAGAATGCAAAATGTTAAATATATAAATTGTGAAAGCATATCACAATTTATACATAAACTTCATGATATAAAATTAGAGTTTAAAGAAAATTTGCTGTTTGTTGCATGAAAATATAGCAGATCAAATATTTCATTTAAAATAAAATGATGCAAGTAAAATAAATATAAGTCAATTTAACTATTTAATTATGAATACAAAGCTAGTTGCAGTGGTGCACACCTGTATTCTCAGCAACTCCAGAGGCTGAGGCAGGAGGATTTCATATTTGAGACCAACCTCGGCAATTTAGCAAGGCCCTAAGGACTTAAGGAGACCCTGTGTCAAGATAAAACAGAAATGGGACTGGGGATGTGGCTAAGTGTTTAAGTGACCCTGTGTTCAAATCCTGATATTAGTTAATTAATTAACTGACATGAACACTTAGAAATTAAATACATCCATTAAGTTTGAGTGTTTGATTAGGGAGATGAGAAGAAAAAGAAATATGATAACATTGAAGTGATTGTGATCAAAGAGTAATGGATACATTTTTTATTTTTTATTTTATTTTTTTTTAAAGAGAGAGGATAGGGAAAGAGAGAGAGAGACAGAGAGAATCAATTTTTATTGTTTTTCACATGTTCGTTGCTCTGACACTTAGTTGTGTACGTGGGTGCTGGGGTTTGAACCCGTGTACTTGTGTATGCCAGGCAAGCACCTTAACTGCCGAGCCACCGCTCCAGCCACTCATTTTTTTTTTTAAATCAATTTTATTGAGTTGTTTTCGTTGCTTGGACACTTAGCTGTGTACGTGGTGCTGGGGTTTGAACGTGCATACTCGCACATGCCAGGCAAGCACCCTAACCGCTGAGCCACGGCTCCAGCCCCCCAGCCCCTCATTTTTAAAAATATAGTACTGAGATTAAAAATTTACAAATGGCCAGGCATACATGTCTTATTAATAAATATGTGACTTAAAAGAAAAAAGTCATTCATTAAAATATTTTCATATTGATTCACAAACAAAGCCTATCTCTGTGCTGTATATGTAAAATACATCTAAATCCTAAAAGATATGCATAATGTTATATGCATAATTATTATGATATGTCATAATAATATCATATACAATGTATGCCAAGCAAAGACAAATAAATATAAGCAAGGATTTTATGCTATCAAAAATGGCAATAGGTTGCAGCAAAAAACCTTTGCTTTGAGATGACTATAGAATTAGCAAGCACACATGTACATATGCACACACAATCTGTTGTTAAAGTACTAGAATGCTAAGCACAGAGACACAGAGTTAAAAATACCAAAAAAAAGAGTATTCATGAGAGAAAAGCCAATATTTAGCACTATTTCTCTATTTGACTTTGGTCCATTTGCAAACTACAGCTGAGAGGAAAACGGAATAAAGCTTCGGGAAGTCCTTAAAGAATGTCTAGACAGGAGCTGGAGTGGTGGCTCAGTGGTTAGGGTGCTTGACTGGCATGTGCGAGGACGTGGGTTTGAACCCCAGCACCACACACACAATGAAGTGTCAGAGCAATGAAAGTCATAAGAAAAACTAATGAAATTAATTCTTTTTTCTCTCTCACTGACCCTCTTTCTTTAATAAAAAAATAAAAAGAATGTGTAAATAAAAGTGGACTTTCAGTTCCCCCAGGAAAAAAGGTCTGAAATACAACTCAGGCTTTCACATGAGACTTCTACTGTCTGCACTCTAGAGGTAAGGGAGAACCAGAAATAGACCAACCCTCATAAAGAACGAAGCCTGGTTAGAGATAGTTCAACATCTGGCTGCACCGAGGACGTGTACCTTCATCTTATCCCCCTAAAACCAAATGAATGCTCTCTTCAGGAAAAAAAAAATATTCATGGGGAACTCCAAATAATCTCCATTATAGTCTATCTAAAAAGTCTGTCATTTAGTGAAAAATTTACCAATCAGATAGGGAGAGAGCCCAGATGGTGAAAAAGCAAAGAGGAAACATAGTCAATAGAAACAGAACCACAGGAGATGCATATATCAGAGTTATCACATGCAAGTAAGAATTGATTGTTGTTGGACTTTTCTGAGTAGAATATAAAAGATTATATGAAGCCTACTTAAAGTTTACAATTAAAGAAAAAAAGATAAATTTCAAAAAATACGTTTGAAAAGGCATTATACAGCTTCAGAAACGTTGAGAACTAAATGGGCCTAAATTATAGAGGGGAGAAACATTCAGTGGTGAGCAGATAAACAGCAACTGTTTTTTTACAAGGAGAAATTTGCCAATCTTGGTGTGAGCTGAAGTTTGTGGCTTGGCTCAGAAATAGAGCAGCATCTGAAAGATGGAGAAACCAATGTAGCCTTTAGTAGTTACTTGGTAATAGACAAAATTGAAGGCTTGAGGGCCACAGATACATAACCATTTTCCACAAAAACATTTGCTATATTTTAAAACTGTGTAAGAGGTTGAAATCTAAATTAAAACCATTTGAAATTCAAAGTCAAATCTGTTGCAGTCCATAGTAATTAGGGAAGAAAGTCCTAAATGCAGAATAGACGGACACAAAAGCCCTAGAGAGTGTTGGTATATTGCTATCACATCCATGGTCTCTTCTCAGAGCAACTCTGAGTACAGTTGAGTTGAGAAAGAAGGCTCTGGCAATCAGTCACTATAGCACTAAAAGGCATTGGATGCGTTTTAGCAGTAGGTTATCTATACAGTCTCAAAAATGTCCTATAAATTGTTTAGTGGTTACAAAGGGAAAATATATATTCATACAATTTAAAAACCTGATGACTCCATCTTGAGAAAGTGACTAAATTTAGCCTCACCAATAGATCAGAAATGTTGTACACCTGTTGAAATGATTTGCTAAGGACATAGTATTCCTGCAAGAATAATTAAAACATAGATCTAATCATGAAGAAATAGATCATTCATATATATCATATTGTTTCGTTGGAAGCATTTTTGATTGTTGAACAAATAAATTTCTTTTTTTATTTGTTCTCTTTCTTTTTTTTAAAGAGAGAAGGACAATGAGAGAGAGAGACAGAATCAATTTTTTAATTGAGTTTTTCACATGACCTTCATTGCTCCAACTTTTAGTTGTGTACATGGGTGCTGGGGTTTGAACTTGTGTACTTGCGCATGCCAGGCAAGTGGTGTAAACACCAAGCCTCCACTCCAACCCCAACAAATAAATTTCTTAATAAAAAATAAATAAATAAAAGTTTAAGATAAATAAAAAGAAATAGGTGATCCAAATTGAGGAACTTTCTATAAAACATCTTGCATATATTCTTAAAAAATGTCATCTCATGAAGGACAAAGAAAGACTGAGAAACTTCAGATTAAAAGAGATTAAAGACATACAAATAAATTCATATGTGATTCTTCTTTACTCAATAAAAAGAATATACTATAAAGGATAATAGAATAAATACTTTTATATTAATGTTTAATATCTGAAATTCATTGTTGTTTCATGTTTTATGTAATAAAATGTCTGTTTAATGATCATGTACACCAATGTTTTTTAGGGTGAAAGGTCATGATTGACACTCTTAAATGTTTGAACTGCTGTGTAATTTGTGTGTGTTTGTGTACAAAAGAAAGTGTGGCAAATATTAATAACAATGATGACTCAAGCTTAGTATATGTAGGAGTTCATTGTATAATTCTTAAAATTTTCTTGCTAGTATAAAATTTTTCTCAATAAGTGCTTAAAGAAAAACACTGACAAAACTCTGGAGATCCATCTAATAACAACAGAAGAAAAGCAGAAGTAGAATGAGTCTTATGAATTAGGTCACACTATGCTTAATTTGGTAATCCAGCTCATAACTGATAGGGAGTAGTGATTATCTCATGGACCCACTCTTTAAGAAGTCTTTTTAAAAAACCTTCTAGTAAAGGATTATGAGAATCAACTAAAACTTAGATCTACACAAAGAAAGAATGCTGGAATTGAAAAAATGAGATAAAAATAAAATTCGTTTCTCTCTCTTACTTTTAATTATTCTAAAAATTTACTCTTAAGTAGAAGTCAGCAAGCTTTTTTCACACAGGATCAGACAGCAAATGCATTCAGTTTTGTGGACCAAATAGATTTTGCTCCAATTACTCAACTCTGTCACTGTAGTGCCAAAGCAGCCATAGAAAGAATATAGTACTGACAAATTGGTGTGGTTGTTTTCTGATAAGATTTCTCCCCTTCATTAACATGGCGCATCTTTCCATCATATTGTTTGTTCTTTGCTTGCTCCCTCATTTCTTCATGTATTAGTTTTTGTTGTTCCTTTTTATGGCATACATTGCTAATCTTCCCAACTATTTCTTTTTTTAGAGAGAGAGAAAGAGAGAGGTGGGGGAGAATATGAGAGAGGGAGAGAGAGAGAGAGTTAATTAGTCAATTTTATTTAGTTTTTCATCTGGTTTTCATTGCTCTGACACTTAGTTGTATACGTGATGCTGGGGTTCAAACCCAGGTCCTCATGCATGCCAGGCAAGCACTATAACCACCAAGCCACTGCTCCAGCCCCTCCCCCAACTTACTTTTAAGGATTTAATTCAAGTGTAACATCTTTCAGGACACATTTTCAAATCTTTTATTTATTTGTTTGTGTGCATGTGCATGGAGCTGGGGATTGAACCCAAGGCCTCATGCATTGAGACACATCCTCAGCCCAAAACCTTTTATTCTTAATGGGTAAATAGAATCCCATGTTTATGATCCCATGTGAACTTGTACCTCCTGGTTTTATCCCTGACTTGATTTGTGACCTTTGACTTAATTTTATAAACTTTGATTTAATATTCCAAAT
This sequence comes from Aplodontia rufa, assembly GCA_004027875.1. Lineage (NCBI taxonomy): Eukaryota > Metazoa > Chordata > Mammalia > Rodentia > Aplodontiidae > Aplodontia > Aplodontia rufa. The sequence continues at coordinate 59,031 of PVKS010001222.1, forward strand.
CTCAATATTTTTCATATGGGAATAGAACCTATACTACAGGGCTGTTGTGTTAATGCATGTGAATTACTTAACAAAGAGACTGGCCCTAGAAAATATTTAAATCATGTAAAATAATATCTAACAGTATTGTGATGATGATTATTTTTTCTTTAAAATATGACTTAGTGATGGATAATATTGGCCAAAAGTAATTTTATTTTGTTTTCCAATACTTTTACAAAATAGGTTTGGTTAAATATAAGTGTAAAGAAGTAGTTATAGTAATATCAATATTGGATTTTTTATTCTAATAGCAATGAAATGTACTAAATTGGTAGAACATGTTCTGGTCAGAAATATTATGAAGTTGTAGTAAGTTTAAAAAAGAAAGGATAAAAGCTATGATTCTTTTAATTTTTCAGACACCAAAATGAAGTGGGTTAAAAACATGGGTAGAGGTTACCAAGTAGGACAAGTCAAAATCAATTCTTCACCTATAATCCTTGAAGTCAGAACAGATAGCAAATACTGACATTGGAAAGTATTTCTTCAAAGGAGTCTACATTTTTTAAAAGGTTTTAAATTTTATTTTTTTAAAGAGAGAGAGAGTGAGAGAGAGGGAGCTAGGCAAAGAAAGAATTAATTTTATTTATTTTTTCATCTGGCCTTTCTTTCTCTGATAGTTAGTTGTACATATGGTGTTGGGGTTTGAACTCAGGTCCTCATGCATGCCAGGCAAGCTCTTTAACCACTGAGCCACAGCTTCAGCCCCTTAAATGTATTTTTATAAACTAATTCACAATACAGTTGACCCTTTCTTGTATTATTCAATGAATTTTAGCACATGTGTAGAATTGTATAACCACAAAAATAATCAGATACAGAAAAAGTTTCATTGCTTCCCCCAATTTCCTTGTGATAACTCCCTTTGTTGTTATTGATGCAAATTAGTCTTACATAGTGAGGGGATTAGTTGTTACATATTCATACATTCTCATGTAATGATATGGAACATGAGCCCATTACATGTCCAGGATTCCCCCCACACACCCTCTCCCCTTCTTGTACCACCTCTGCAATCTCCCCTATTACAAATATTAATGTGCATATACATATATAGTATTTTTTTAGTTTTCTAGTTTTAAATGCCTCCATGGGTATTATTTAGCTTCTCAGTGGAATAAAATATACCATACAGTATTTATAGCCCCCCCATTTCCCTCTCCTTTCTCCTTTCTCCTCTTCTCCCTGCCCCCCTCTCCCTCTTTTATGTATAGCTTTCCCCTAGATCATGTGTTGTTCAGACTTTGGTGAGTCTATTATATACATTTGGCTTTCTTTCAACCTATCCTTAGTTTTATTCTAGCTTTCACATATGAGAGAAAATATTTGCTATTTTAATGTCTGAGTTTGGCTTATTTAACTCAGCATATTTTTTTTCCATTTCCATCCATTTACCCACAAAGACCATGATTTCATTCTTTTTAATAGCTGAATAGAATTCCATTGTGTACACACACACACACACAGAGTATTTGGATAAAGGATTCTAAATTTGATTAGATTATTATGTTGAGAAATTTATTTCCCAAAACATTTTTGGAAACAGTAGAGCAATCAGCTGGAAATTAGTGGAGCTTAACATCTGAATGACAGGGAAAAAGGGGAGAGTTTTAAGAGTTACCCATTGTCACTCCAGGTTGAATTATTTATACCCAATGCTATTCCTCCCTGAATAGTAGCAACAGAGGATTATCACTCTTTGTGCACATGTGTGTGTGTGTGTGTGTGTTAGTGGTGGTTGGGTAGATTCACAAAAATAATTTACCAAGTCACTGTATGAATAAACAAGGAAATAACAATAACAAACTTAGTTGGAACACTGATTACTACAATACACTGTCTAAAATATCCTAGTTCCAATTTCTAAAAAATGAGATAAGGGTAAACAGGAAAGTATGAACCATGCAACAGAGAAAGAAACCATGTCAAAAGAAATTACCTGTGTGACTTATCATATTTCAGACTTAACAGAAAAAGACTTCAAAGTATATATTACAAAAATGTTCAAAGACCAAAGGAAATCATATTTTAAAAATGAAGATATATTGACAATGTCATATAAAATGGAGAATACTAAAAATCAAAAATTAGGAGAGCAAACTTAAATTCTGGGGGTGGATAATCTAATAATTGAAACAATTTTTTAGGAATTCAAGGTGGATTTTATCTGGCAGAAGAAAAAATTGGGGGTGCTGAAGAAAGATTGATAGAAGAGAAAACAAAACACATGGGAAAAGAAGAAAAATAGAGGTTGAGAAAAATGGTTAAAGCCTTAAGCATATCAACATATGCAAATTACATTAGGAAAAGAAGCAAAGGAAGTAAAATAAATTTTGAAGAAAGAATGACTGTAAGCTTCCCAAGTTTACTCAAAAACACTAACTTAACCAATCCAGGATGCTCAATGTACTCCAACTTATACTAATGTAAATAGATGTATAAACAAACATGTCACAATAAGAATGCTAAATGTCAAAGGCAAGGAGGAAATCTTGAAAGCAGCAAGCAAGAAATTAGGTCACAACTTAAAAGAGAACCTTAATAAAATTAGCAGATGATTTATCAGCAGAAACAATAGGGGACAGAAAGCGATGGAATTACATTCAAAATGCTCAAGGAAAAAGCATAAATCAATAATCATATATCCAGCTAAGATAGTTTTCAAAAACTGAAATGAAATACATTTCCAGATTTTTTTTAAAAAAATGGGCATAGGAAAACTGACAGAATTCTTTGGTAGCAAATATATCTTACAATAAATGCTTAGGGACATTCTTCAGACTGAAAATAAGTGACCCCCACATGGTAATTGAAATGCACACACATGTACACACATAAAAATGGCATAAACAGACAATTAAATAATTATAAAAGGCAGGATAAAGGCATATTTTCTTCTTTATTCTTTCAGCTGATTTAAAAAGCAATTGCCAAAATAATATATATACATAAGATATTGCTGAGCCTATGCTATATATGAATGTAATAGTTTATCAATAAATAAAGGAGGTAATAAGAGAAAAATCTGTATTAGAATTAATAATGTATTATTGATTCTTCAATATTAATTGATATGTAACATAATAATATCACAAAAGGGGGGATATAATAGTGTTCTAAAGGAATAATGTGTCCATATCTCATTGAAATCAGGCTACTATATATCTACAGCTAATTCTGTAAATTATGATATGTATGGTATACTCTACAGCAACTACAAAAAGTCCCTCAAAATATAATAAAAAGTCATTACATAATTTTAAATGCTTCATTACAGAATATCCATTACTGCAAAAGAAAGCAGTAAAAGAAGAATAAAGGAATAAAAGATGTGAAACTTAAGAAACATAAAGTAAAAATGGTAGATATAATTTCTACTATATCAATATCAATATTAAACGTAGATAAACCATCTGATCAAAATGTAGAGACCATCACACTGGTTAAAAACTAAAACAAGATCCAACTATATACTCTCTTTAGGAGACATACTTTATAAATGTTTATAACACCATTAATAACAGCCAACTAATAATAGGAACATCTAAATATCCATCAGCTGATGAGTGAATAAACAAATATGCTATGTCTATCTGCACATTATTCAGTATAAAAAGGGATTAAATATTATGCTAAATGAAATAAGCCAGTCACAAAATACTACATATTATCGGAGTCTATATTATAAGAAATACCCAGAATAGGGAAATCTGTAGAAACAGAAATTAGTGGTTCTTAGGACTGGAGGATGGATAGAAAGATAGAGGGGATAGAGGTAGAGATTTGTACAGAGTATGGAATTTTTTAAAAAATTATTTGAAGTGATGAATGTGTTCTAAATTTGACTGTGGTGACAGTTGCATGCAAATGGGTATACTAAGAATTATACACTTTAAATGAGTGAATTATATTACCTGAATTACAGCTTAACAAAGCTATTTAAAAATTTAAAATAGCAAAGGCAAAAAATAAAAAGAATGAAAGGAGATGCAAAGAAGTGAATGAGCTAAAAAATTCAGAGTTTCAAGAACAGGACACATTAAACCACAACTTTGAATACTATCTTTACTAAAACTAAGAAATCCATTCTAATTCCTTAGTGAGAAAGAGTAAGAAATTAATATTAAAATCACATTGTATAAAATACATAATTATGTGCATTCCTATTCATTTTTAAAATTACAGTTTAAAAATAACACAAAAACAATATACAATACTTCATAAGCACACTTAGTAGAATAACATCCTTGGGTCATAGTTAATGTCAGAGAGGAATTTCCTGTCCTAGGCTTTATGTTTTCAAGTCCAGGCACCTCCAGAATCAGACTGCTTGTCTTCCTCTCCCCATTTACTCATTTCTCCCAAAGCCAACTGGGAGTTAGCTATCTGGTGATTTGAAAGAATTAGACTTAATCTACTCAGTCTGTCTGTCTCTCTTCAGGTCTGCCTGTCGCAAACAATGGCCTTGTGCTGACTTTCCTGTGGTAAGTTTGGAGAAGTTGGTCCTTATTGTGAGAATATCAGGGCGAGGGAGTGTTGGGAAGCCATGTGGTCAGATCAGAAGCAGGTGGCTGCTGCACTCCTTTCCCTCTGACTTAGATGTTTGTCTTTCACTTGGCCTTGAACTTGACTGAGGAAAAAGATGTTGCTACTTAGACTCCTTTGAAACCCTGAAATTAAAAAGCAAAGGGGACAAAGATTTACTTATGATTTAGCAGCCTGAGTTTAACAGTTTGGTATCTTCAGAGGATCAGAATTTTCTTTACATTCTAGTGTTTGTTGCCACAAAGACTTGAGACTCAACTTCCATATTAAAACTGACAAAGAGGTTAAAAAAAAAAAAAAAAGAAAATCAAGATTTACTCCCAGATAAAGCGACTGAAGAGAGAAGACAGGATCAGAGCAAGAGTTATTGGGGTCTTCAACTCCATTTGTTATATCTAATTGATTAAGCTCAGTGTTGATGTAAAGTGTCATATTCCTAATATATCCTTGCTTGTCTGACATATGTTTTAATAATCTTTATAAAAAAGAAAAATGAGATATACCTGAATATGGACTGCTGCTATGAAAGAAGAAAATGGAGGACTCTAAAGCGTTCTCACAGTGTTCAGTATTTCTGCTTGCAAATGCTTGAAAAGCCATATTTTTCTATGTAAACATTTATAGAAACAATTGAGCAGAAACGAGTTTCAAGCCCACATTGTGACAATGCACTAGCTTTGTGCACTGAAACTAAACCAAAAATCTCTGTGTTTATTCTATTTGATGTTTCATGGATTTTCACACATCACAAATTAGAAAACCCTTTCAAATCATTCCCAAGTGGTATGTTTAATATTGTTTTTTTCACGTGGGAAAGCTGGGGAGGACACTTGTGTGTACTTGGTTTAAGACAAGTGAATTTGTGTAACCACAAAAAGGATGAGAAGGGATGAAAATCAGACACTGATGCCGACACATTGTTTTAGGTAGCACTTCTCAGTCTTTGGTGAAGGCAGTTGTTAAACTTTAAGTATTTTCAAAATTTCCATTTTTAACCACTTTTATGTTTAATTTTTTTCTCATAAAATACAATTAAAGTAATTACTGGGGTTGGGAAGTAGCTCAGTGGTAGAATATGAATTTAAAATACACCAGGTCCTAGGTTCAGTTCCCAGAATAAATAAATAAGTAAATAAATATAATAACATTTAAATAGATACAAGTTCAAGTTAATCTTCATTCATTCCAACAGACACAAATTTACTCTATCAAATTGTATCATCATTTCTTAACACTTACTCTCAAGTTTAATGCTTTTCTCATTATGGATAGGTAACATTGCAGCTCCATGTACCACGTTATAGTACCACTGATCTAAGAGTTTCTAATTTACTTCTTACCTTTCCCTTTAATGATAATATACAAATATGCCTATTCAAGTCTTACCTACTCTGACCTTGTATTTCTTCCTTTAAAACATCTCAGCATGGTTTCCTTTCCAGTTTTATTCTTTCTTTCTGTCTTCTTTCTTTCTCTCTCTCTCTTTCTTTCTTTCTTTCTTTCTTTCTTTCTTTCTTTCTTTCTTTTCTTCTTTCTTTCTTTCTTTATTTTTTGTTTTTGCTTACTGTTTTTTCATACCAGGGATTTATATCCAGGAATATTCTACTGCTGTGTCACATTCTCAGACTTTTTAATTTTTTTTTTTTTTTTTTTAATTTTGAGTCAGAGTCGTGCTAAGCTACTTAGGGCTTCACTAAATTGCTGAGGCTGGCCTTGATCTTGTGATCCTCCTGCCTCAGCCTCCTGAGCCAGTAGGATTATAGGCCACCAAGCAAGCCCTGCTTTTTTTCAGTTCAGAATTTTCTCTTCTGTCTTGTGGTAATAAATCACTTTTCACATCAGATTTCAGGAGAAAAGTGACCCTTTTCTCCTTACATTCTTTTGATGGGCGAGTAAGCATCTCTGTGGTCAAACTGACCCACTAGCAGTATTCACCGGTGGCACCATGGTCATTCTGTCTTCCTTTCCTCCTCTTCTCTTCATCCTTCCACCCTCATGCCTTGTTCCCTCCCTCTTGTCTTTCGCAACAAGTAATAAGTAGTTAAATGTCTACTGTCACAGGAAGTAGAGACCCCCTGAGAAGTGAGACCCCTCCCCCGAACCCCTGTCCTCTCTCTGCTCCATATGTACTGGGAGCACACTTTTTGAGCACGAAATGACTTGGAAGAAGGATAAATTCTACAAAAGAGATGCAGGGGATACTTTGACAGGGTTTACATGTATGGCAAGACAAGCTAACCTGTGAATCTCTATAGGACAGAAAGTTATGGTTTTTTTTTTAAGAAATAAATTATGTTTGATATGTGCTATGTTTAAAGTGAAGTTTCATCTTTTCAAAATAGTATTGTTAAATTTAGAAGTCTTAAATGAATGATTTATTAAAAATAATTTCATTTGATTGAATTTAAGGAGCTCAGAACAATAATCTAATACTCCACAAGATCTCTCAGCCCAACAATTTTAGAATTCAGATTATAAATTGGATTCATATGCGTACATATTAAAATATTTTTCTTAGTTTTCATTTAGAGGTAAGCATCTATAACTGTTTTTGTGTCAGTATCATGACCTTTCCCATTAAAGTCATCTATTTTTATTAAACTAAAAATATCTTTACCCTTATTAATAATTTTGATGATGAACATACTATCAATATTTATTTTTTGGCTGTCATGTGTCAATTTAGCTTATTGTTCTGAAATTTTTGGCACTCTTAGCTTTTATTTAAAATTATTCTTCAATTCACAAAAATATCAACTCAACTTTACTCATTTATGTTGATAAGGAAAACAGGGATTATTTTACCCACATATGAAAAAAAATCTCATATTGTTCAATTATTCTAATATGTACTATTTCATAAATATAGACTTAAAATTTTGTATCAAATTATGCCTACTCTTAAATTCTTTCTGAATAAATAGTAAAATTTGGTGATTGTTACGGACTGGATGTTTGTATATCCCACCTATCCCTCAAATTCATATGCTTAAGTCCTAACTCCCCATGTGATGTCCTAGCAAGCGGGGCCTTTGGAAAATAACTTTGTTTAGATGAGGACATGAGAGTAGAACTCCTATGCTGGGATTAATGCCATTATGAGAAGAGGAAGAGACACCAAAGTTTCTTCTCCTTACCTGGTGTGAACACGGCAAGAAGATGGCCTTCTGCCAAGCAAGAGCAGAGCATCTAGCCAGCATGCTATCTAGGATTTCCCGCTTCCAGAAATGACAGAAATAACAGATAGTAATAAGCTTCTGTTTGTGGCTCAGCCCATAATGATTTGGAGAGATAGTAAAATGGCTAGGTAGTCAGGCCCATGGGCTCCATTCAAGCACACCTAGAAGCAGGCCAGTAGAGAGCCATTGGCATGCCCAGGGCCTTCAAATGCAAATGAACATGAGGCTCACTTGTGGGAGCAAGTCCTTTGTCCCAGGGGCTGGAAACTCAGAAGTGGGGGTGGACACTGATGAGAACTACGGAAGAGCTGCTACCTGCTCTGCATAGATTTTAACCAATGATGTGGGTGCTTTTTCAATGGCTGCTTTACATGAATCTTAATCAAGGCTCAGACCCAAACCAATATAATCCCTGGCCTAACACACAGAAGATGGTGTCCTGCTTCCAGGTACCCCTCCACTTTGCAGAAACTCTGCTCTCCTTCCTTAAAAAAATCCTACTCATTTTACTCTTTCCTTCCGTGGTTGTCCATGGATTTTAATTCTTCAAATTCATGAGAAAAGCACCCAGAAGATTGATGCTGAATTCCCAGGGTGTATTTCCACACCAAGAGCTGCAACACAATCCACCTATTAGCTGAGTAGCTTCTAACATTTTGGCTGCAGAAATCTACAAACAACCCAAACTCCCAGTTTTAACTGGAAGTAGCTGCAAATACTAGAAACAGGCTATTTTGGCCACAGAGATCTGCAGTGAGTCTAAACTGCATTTACCAGTGGGCGCAGAGAATCTGTCCTCATCTCAAAAACCCTACATCAATAGGATGTAGTAATGTAGCCCAAAGTGACTAACAAAGTTGATAGGAAAAGAAAAATGTTATCTATATAACTACTGAAAAATCATGAATAAAGATTTTATAGCACAAATGGGCAAAAAACCAAACAAACCTTTCCTTTGCTATTGGAAAAAAAATCAATTTGGAAAACTGAATAGTTTCTTCTGGTTATATGAACTAGATAGAGAAAAGATATCAAGCAGCATTGAAAGATGAAGATAAGAATACCTATACATACATACATATGCTCAGAATATTTTTATATCTCCTCAGAATGAATATATATATATATATAAAACTTTAAAAGGCTAACTGTGTTTAATATGTGATTGCTATCACCCCAAAAGAAGCAAAAGGTATCTATAAACATATATGTGGACGTTTATGTGGAATCCATATATTTCTGAAAACAGACACATTTATGAATCATGCTTTTGAAGTGTTTTAAAATTCAACATTTGAACAAGTGTTACTTAGTTTTTAAAAATTACTTATTAAAAAATCAAAACTATTAATTCTTATTAACACAATGTTAGATTGCTAGAAATTTATTTTTTGATACTGTACTGGTTTTGAAGAATAATGGCTCCTTTTGTTGCAGAAGTCTAGAAAGAGGACCACCTAAAACAAGCAATAGAAGCTGATTTCTTCACTTCCATCTCTGCCTACAAAAATCACATTGGCCCCCTCCCAGGTGATTAATTTCTCTTGTGTAAGATTTCTGGAACTACAATGCTGAGAACATAATGTTTAATCTTATTGATATTTTATCCTTGATTTCTTTAACAGAAATATTCTATTTGGTGGCAGTAAGTTTGTAAGAATGATTACTTTTATTTATCCACTGGCAGAGTTCAGAACATCAGGAAAACCTGAAAAAGAGCAGTGTTTCCAAATGTGAAGAAGGAGTACATTTTGAGTTTGTTACATATTGCTTATTACATAGGAAGATTCCTCAAATGAAACCCTCAAAAGAGCTTATTTCACTTAGAAATAAGCAGTTACATCATTTACTCTTACAAAAATGAGATGTGCTAAAAATGGTGAACGTATGTGAAAAGCATGTTGGCAATAAGGAACTAAATTTAAATTATTTAAAATCACTTTTTTCCACTTTAGAACAAACATGTCACGTTATTTAATATCTCTGTTCTCACTGCGTCCACTTTTCTGACTCCCGGGATTTCATCCTTAGTCTGTTCCCATAGCTCATGTGCTTTCCTCTTTCTCCATCTCTTTTCTCTCCTTTCTCTATATAACCTAGAACAGATGCAGGACTTTTTGAAGTTTCTTGAACCCCAGCATCTTAAACCTACCTGTGGAGCTAGTGAGATCCCTACACTTGCGACTTTCACTGACATCACCATGTGAGTCTACAAATACTGAAAGGAACACTGCAGGCTTTCGTCCACAGGTCTCCGCAGAGCACACCGCAGCACGGCTGTTTGGCAGAGGAGCGCAATTGGCTCTTCTAGAACAGAACATCAGAGCTCTCGCAAATTCTCAAAGAGGAGCAAACGTACAGAACCTGGAAAGGTTTGAGACCAGAGCAGTCATAATGCCACAGTTAGCAAACTCCTTAGGCACATCTGGTAAGCAATTGCACTCCATGAACCCTGTAAAATTGTAAATGTGGCCTGTTGAGCATAAGGGCCCTTTATATTCAACTTTGTGTTGATCAGGCTCTTGCGATCCTCTCTAGAGAGGCCCTTCGCCCTGCTCTGTAAACAGAGGAGGAAGTCCGAGGCTTGCTCTTGCATGCAGGCGGTTGGCAGCTCACCCTGAACTTGCTTTAGTCAGAGCACACTCAGGCGTCATGGTCAGTGGATATCTGGGAGCTTCAAAGGTGAGTCCACTGCTCAAAGGAAGACATTTCGATGACCCAAGATTCCTGGAAGATTTTATTTCAGTGGCTGGAAGGTTCTCACAAAGGCTCAAAAGCCCTCCAGCTGCCTGCAGAGTCTGGGAAATGCATGCAGTGAGTCTCCAGACAAAGTTTTAGAAAGTTGCTGGCATCACAGATCTAACCCAGACTCCGCATCTTGATTTCACTGGAACAGATGTTATCTGCAAGCAATTAACATACTTGTCATCACCAGTGAAACAGATACAGAATTCTTCAGGTTGTTGTTTTTTTAATTTTTTTCAGTGCACCGTAAAGAAAAGTGCACAGAGCAAAATTTTCAAGTTAGTATTAAAACATTATTCAGTGAGGAAAGGTGCATGGGTCCTTTCTTCAGTTTTATCCAATTTATTGAAAAAGAAAACTATAATAATGTTTAGAAAAATTAGGAAATAAATGGCACCAGCAACATAAACATTGGTGACAGTTGCCTGTTTAATTAAAGCATTACTTATTTGTGACTACTGTGCACCTTAATATATTGATTATGGGGGGGTCACTCCTGGGGATAAATGCAATATCCAGAATATATACACATTTTATATTATTTAAAATATATATATTGATTAATAGAATTTTCTATTTGACATATTTTGCTCTATTTCTAAATTTTCAATAGTACTTGATTTCATGGGTTTCTATGTGAAATAATGGGATTTCACTTATAGTATTTATGAAAATTTTAAGTAGTAAAATATTGGTTGAAAAGTGCCCAGTGAGATTATTATGAGTGAAAAAATTGCTAAGATTCCATATGTAAATGTCTCAATGATAAAAACAAAATCAAAATAGCAGTTTTAAGCTCTTCAGTTATACAAAAAACTCCCAAATATGCAACACCTTTGTATTATACAACTATTGTTTGACATCAAATCATTTTCTTGCAGGATAACTCTATGATATTACAGTCCTAAAAGCATATACTCATTAAATCATGGTTTTTCATTTCTCATTCATACCTACACACTTTTTTAGATTAGCAACAACTGGAAGACGTGGTTTCCATTATTTTCACCTCTAATCACAAACACTTCATCAGAGGTCAAATACGTTTTTTTCTTCTTTCATGTTCCTTTTAAATTAAGACAATTGGGGGCTGGAGCAGTAGCTCAGTGGTTACAGCATTTGCCTGGCATGCACGAGTACACAAGTTCAAACCCCAGCACCATGTACACAATAAAGTCTTGGAGTAGCAAAAACCACATGCAAAACTAAATAAAATTGATTCTCTAAATAAAAATTAAGACAATTAGTATAAACATAAGGTAATGTTTCTGCTATAATGACAACTTAAGTAGTTTGAAAATACAAACTTAAATATTTTAAGAAAATACTATGATTGGTATATTCATTGTGAACAGTGGTATTGTGTTTGCAATGATAGAAATAGTTTGTGGCTAGTGGGAGCAGATATGGAACACTAAAATACACTGGGTCAGAGTCTGATGTTCTAAGTCACACTCATATAACTACAATTTATGAACTGGTGCCCTTGAAAATGGTTTTGATTTTTTTACCCAGGGAAAAGTGATTTAAATTGTTCACCTAAAAATTACTTAATTTTTTACCTTAACTGATTGATTATATTTAATTAAGATAACATGAAAATATTTCATAACTTATAGCCCATTATACAAATGAGTAACATTTTAGTCATAGAATAGTGCACAATAAATAAGTAAATACATACATACATACCTGGTGGAAGGTGTTATTACCCTCACTATCTGATCCTGACTATGGTATCCTATTGTGTTTTCTACTTCCTTTCTAACAGGAAGTATTTAATCAGTGAAGTTTTAATGTTGGATAAATTGGCTCTTAATCTTCCTATTGATAAGCCTTATGAATCATACAGATGCCCAGGTATACTCAAGCTCTTCTTCCAGTCTTATTTTTTCTTTGTCTTTTTATGAGGTCTGTGACTTTCTAGGTTGTGTAGAAGTCATGCATCAATTCAGTATTGGTATAAAAATCAAATCCTTTAGTTTGTAATGTCCCCAGAACCCATTAGGTATTTTGCAAAGAGAAGACTTCATTCGGAAGTCATTGTAGTTGAAGCTCAATAAGAGGAAAAGAAAGTCATGGGATAATGTAGGAGTGTTAACATTTGCTTGTTATTGTCAAATGCCATGCTAATTAAGTGTTTCACATAGATTATCCTATTTGCTATGAATTAAATATTATTAACATTTTACAGATAAAGTTTTAGGTTAAACTGGTAGGGTGTTAATAACAAAGTGATTTATAGGAATTGATACAACTGCTTTTCATTTTATTACAATGAGAGGCCATCAAAAGTTTTTAGACAACAAAGTGGTTAGATTCACTTTTCTTAATATAAAAATATTCTCTGAATGACAAGTGAAAGGAGACTGATTAACTTCCCCCTCTTCTCTTTATGGCTAGTTCGTTTTGTGACCATAAGATAAAGAACTCATCAGGGGGAGCAGAGACTATTAGTTTTGTTTGCTACTTTACATTCAGTGCTTAATATGGGTTAGCATATTTTGGACGCTCAAGTAGTATTTATTGAGTGAATGGCTACACTTGCTAATTTCCACCTGTCTGTACTATGATTTGGATTACTGATCTTAAATATTATATTGATTCTCATTTTTGAGTCTCATAACTTTGTTCCACATTCCCTTCATTTTTTCCTAAAATTTTAAGAGTGTAATTCCATACATTCACAAGTATACATTGTTCCTTTTGGCTTTACCACAATGACTGTTCCAAAGGCCACAGTGGCTGGGTGTCTCAGTCTGATAGGGCTGCTGTAAAAAAATGCCATAGACTAGGAAGCTTATAAATAACCAAATTCTCACAGTCAGGAGTCTGGAAAGTTTCAGATTTGATATCTGGTAAGTGCTAGTCTTCTGGTTTATAAATGGTGCCTCTAGCTGTGTCCTCAATAATAAAAGGGTCAAGAGACCTCTTGGGTACCTTTCTATTTTTCTCCACTAATAAGAGCACTAATACCATTGATGAGGGCTTTGTATTCACAACCTTAATTCTTTTCAGAGGCCCTGTCTCCTAATACTATCATATTGGTGATCAGGTTTCAACACATGAACTTTGGAGATATGCAAATATTCAGACCATAGCATTGAGAAAGAGTGGAGATAGGACTACAGCCAGAGAAGTCAGATATGAGGTCACCGAGGTGAAAGGAATAGGAACCATCTGGGCAGAGTCTAGGTTGGCAAAGTAAAATGATGTCTCAGTTTCACTGAGCACTGTGAAGGCTCATTCCACCCAAGGAACCCCTACTCTTTCTTGCCTTGATTATTAGGTTTTATATTTCATTCGTATTTGGGTATTATGTTCCCCAATGAGTCAAGAACACTTAAATAATAATAGTCATATCCATTTTGTTGGCTATAATAAACTAAGGATCTGATTGTTGTTGGAATTAATGTGGATAAATTAGAAATATATCCTTTTATGTAATGCAAAATTAGATCCATCTTCAAAAAATAATTACAAGCAAAACTGAAATATTTTTCTGTCCATAGGCCATATCATACATCTTAAAAATTTGGATTTTAAAAAAATTTACAAAATATAATATGTACCTAGCAGTTGATCAATGCTAATTATAATCATTTACATTTTGCTATTAGAACCAATTAATCCTAAATCCCAGTCCCTTATCATACTCTCACTCAGGTATAAGACTCTAGACTACAGTTACACTCAGCATATTAGAATGACAAAAACTCTACTGTTTCATCACAATACTCTCTGAAACATGTAGTATACTTGATTTGTGGTAAACAGGAAGATACAGGAGAATCACAGATGGGATTTCCACATCATCAACCTAGAAGTGATACGTATACCTTCCATTCATTTCACTGGCCACGACTGGTCACATGCGAAATGCAGAGACTAACAAATACGGGTGAGTCAAAGGAACTCAGATGGATATCTCATATTCTGCTACTTACCGCTGTTGGAAGGACAGCAAATCTAAGACTTTTAGTTGATAGTAGAGGGACCATATACCTCTTTCAAGTTTGTACTTTGTTTCATTTCTAATTTTCTTTAGAGTCAGGGCACACTGGGTATTATATAGTCACTGAAAGCACCAGATGTATTTTCCTAGTTCCTGTTCATGTAGAATATTAAATAAACAGTGCTGTTCCTAATTAAGATTCTCCATTTCTTCCTACCTAATATGAAATGTATCAAGTCCTTTCCAAATCAGGGATTTTATTTGTTTGTTTTATTTCTCATGGTGTTATAGTAGGGTTCTCTAAGAAGGATAGGCTTAGAGTTGTTGATGGTCCCCAGTGTACTGTTCATTTGCTGATTGATTTGAAGCACAATTTCAAGCAATGTGAAAGCATCTTCCAATTTTTAAATAAGATGCAGTTGTGCTCCATTTCTCAAATGATATACTGTGTTGGCACAGTATCTATATGGTGTCATCATTATTGTAATATTGAAGGTTCAAGCAAGTGTTCAGTTATGTTTTCACTTATTTTGGAAAATTGAATTACATCAATAAATTTACCAGGAAAGGAAACATGGTTCAAATATTTTTAAAAAATATCATCCACTTGAATCCAAACTGAACATCATTGTAAAATGTTACTAGATTGTTGGAAAACCATGTGTAACAAACACACTGTCAAAGGAATTATTGTATCAATTGGGAGGTGAAATTGAATGACTTTTATGTTTTCTTTGAATGTTCTATTCATTTCCACAGTTCTTTTGCTTTACAGCCTGACCTGTTTATGAAGCAATTTTTCGTTTCTTCATTTTTTAATCTTTGACTATTAAGTCTGGAATCCAAGCATGGAACATCACCCTGTGCTTTTAAAAGATAATTTGCAAACAGATGATCATGAATTTTGAATTAATCTGACAAACAAAAACTGTAGCTTTGTTCTAGCAATGCATTGACATTCCTTCCAACTAACTGCAACAATAAACTTCAATTATAACAAACCATTTTTAGTCACAGATTTTCTCACTATAAAATAGAAATTTGTAAAGATGAAAGGAACTTAGAGCAATGAAAAATCAAGATGTAAAGAAGACCTAAAGGGGCTGTAGTAGTGGCTCAGTGATAGAGTACTTGCCTGGCATGTGCGAGAAAAAGAAGATCTAAATGGCTGGGAATGTAGCTCAGTGGTAGAGTGTTGACCTATATTGTGCAAGCCCCTGGGTTCCATCCCCAGCACTACAAAATAATTAAGAAATAAATAAGCCATGGTAATAATAATAAGAATAACAAAGAAGACCTAAACCAGTGGTTGATTATTTTATATTCATAGATAAGTTTCAATATTTTTTAAAATACTTGTTTTCTCCAGATTGAAATATGAAGTCAGTGCAATTACAATAAAAAATCAGAATGGATTTTTTGAAGAGCTTGACATAGATTTTAAAATGCATAAAATTCAAGTGCATAAGAATGGTCAAGATATATTTGAAAAGGTGAAATCATATCATGGGACTTATCTTGCCAGACATTATTTATTATCATGACTTAGTATAGGGTTAAAATGACCAATAAAACAGAATAGACAGTCCAAAACTAAAGTTATTAATATGTGGCAAAGAATATATGTCAGAGTCAGCTCTGAAAATGTCAGAGGAAAAGAGAGACGAGAAAATACCTGCCAGAGCAGCTGATTATCCATATGGAAAAAATTAAATTGGAATGCTACCTCAGACTATACACAAATACCAATTTTTGATGGATTAAGAAATAGTATTTTTAAAATATTAAGCAAAATGTATGGAAGTATCTATGCCACATAGGATAAGATTTCCTAAGCAATGTATAAAATGGGTTAACCATAAAGGAAAAGATGAATACATCAGACCGTGATAAGTTTATGGACTGTTTCATAACCATTAGAAAACCACAAGCAAACAAAGAAACAAAAGCACATTATGTAAAAAGTGTATTAACAAAGTATTATCAAAAATTGATTTTTTAATTGGCGAAAAATATACACAAAAAGAACTTTGCAAAAGGAACACAAATGATCAATAAATAAAAGACTTGTTGAATTTATTAGTAATAGTAATAAGGAAAAATTAATTATTTAGTGGCAGAGTTAGGCATAATTTAACAGTTTCTAGAATGACAGAGGTAATCCTTTTTCCCAAAACTTTACCAAATATGAGGACCAAAAGACACTATACTATACTTTGGTCAGGAATGAAAATCGATGCAATCGCTTTGAAAACCACTTGACCATTATATAGTGAAGTTGAAGAGCATATTTATAATCAAGGAGTTCCTCTAAAATATTGTATAAGAGTTCTACAAAGAAACAAAACCAATAGTAAAACTGGGCACATGCACCCTTTGACTCATTTTCATATTTGATTGCTTGTTTATCTCCACAAATTGGTTTATGTGATTATGTGAACTGATTAGGCAAGTTCTAAATCTATGTGGCAGGTTACCAGAAAGGGTAAGCTTGGAATTCTTGGGCAAGAGTTGAAGTCTCAGTTCCCAGATGAACTTTCTTCTCCCTCAGGTGGAACTTTGTTCTACTCTTATGGCCTTGAAATGATGGAATCTGGTCTACTCAGATTATTTAGGATAATCTTAAAATCATGTGAAAGTGTTAATAACATCTATAGAATTCCTTCACAGCAACAGAATGATGTTCAAATAACTGAGGACTATTACCTCATCAAGTTGATATATAAAGCTAACCGTCCCAGATAATTATCCTACAAGAACCTTGCACATTTACAATAAAATTTGAATATGTAAAGTTCATGGCAACATTGTTTATCATATTAAAAATTGAAATAAACCTAAATGTTCATCCAAAGAATAATAAGGAAACAAATTGTAAACTATTCTCATAATGGGATATTTTGTAATATGAAAATTTGACTCCAGATGTTCGTAACAGAATGAAGAAATCTTAAAAAAGTCATGTGAATGAAATCTATTTTTACAAGACCATGTTCAATATAAATTTATTTATTTCTTTTAAGACAGGGTCTTGCTAAGTTGCAGAGGCTGGCTTTGAACTTGTGATCCTCCTGCCTCAGCCTCCTGAGTCTCTGGGATTACAGGTGTGTACCACTATTCCCAGCCTCAGTATAAACTTTTCAAATGTCAACAAACAAGAGGTTTATTGGTTCATAAAAGTAAGAAAACAAGTAAATACAAAGCCACAATCTTGCTTTTTCTTTGAGGGGGGGAGTTGCTTTTTTTTTCAATTTATATTTTTATTAGTGCATTATAGTTTCAATAATGATGGGTTTAGTTGTCACATATTCCTAGATGCACACAATTCAGCAATACAATTTGTTTAATATCCCACTCCACACCTCTTTACTCCCTCCTCCTGGCCTCTGATCCCTTGCCTTTCTTTGGCATCCTATGTTGTTCCTAAAAAACCCAAATACAGTGACATAATTCTTATACCTATGAAGAACATTTTAATAAATCAAATCAACAAAATCACCAACAAAAGGGAGTGATCACCACTGACCCCATTGATACCAAAGAGATTATCAGGATATATTTTGAAAAACTATACTCCTCTAAATTAGATAATCTGTATGACACAGAAAAATGTCAGGGGTGATCACTCCCTTTTGTTGGTGATTTTATTGATTTGATTTGATTTTTTCTTGCTTTTAGTTAGATTAGCTAGGGATCTGTCAATTTTATTTATTTTTTCGAAGAACCAGCTCTTTGTTTCATCGATTCTTTTTATTGTTTTTTTGTTCTCAATTGCATTGATTTCAGCTTTGATCTTATTTCCTGTTTTCTGCTGGCTTTGGGATTAGACTATTGTTCCTTTTTTAGAGATTTAAGGTGGAGCATAAGCTTATTTGTTAGGGATCTCTCCTGATTCTTAATGTGGACACTCAGTGCAATAAATTTTCCCCTTAAGAATGATTTCATCCTCTGTTTGTGGGTTTGGAGGAATGTTAGCTTGTTTTTCCATCTGCAGTTTATCTTTGAAAATTCTTTGTAATGATGGCTTCTGTTCTCAAATGCTGCAAGTTTGTTCTTATCATGAAAAGTTCTTATTTTTCCCTCAAATTTGAAGCTGAGTTTTGCTAGGTATAGTATTCTTGGCTGCATGTTGTATTAATTAGGCATTGAAAGATCTCCTTCCATGATCTTCTCACTTCCAGAGTCTGAACTGAAAAGTTAAATGTGATTCTGATTGGTTTTCCTCTAAATGTGATTTGGCATTTCTCCCTTGCCGCTTTCAATATTCTTTCGTTGATTTCACTGTTGTACAGTTTGAATATGATGTATCTTGGCGAGCTTCTCATTTGATTAGGCCTATCGGGTGCCCTATAAGCTTCCTGGATGAGCATATCTGACTCTATTTTTATATGAGCAAAATTTTCTTCAGCAATTTCCTTGAGAATGTTCCATAGCCCATCCGTTTGTTTTGATTTATTACGGTATCCCAATTACTCTTAGATTGTTTCTTTTCCTTTATCCCAGACATTTTTAAACTTCTGTTTGTGTTCTTTGAGATTTTTTATTTTTTGTCATCTATGCATACTAGTTTGCTCAGCCTGTCCTTATTTTCAGAATTCTTTCTTCAAGAGCTGAGGTTGTTTCCTATAGAAGTTAGTCTATTATTAAATTCTTCAATGGTTCCTCTCATGTCATTGACTGCAGCTTTTAGCTATGTTACTTATTTTTTGAGTATGTCTATTTCTTTGATAATAGAGTTTTTCATTTCTTGAGTTTCTCAATTAGTTTCTTCATTATATTTTCTTTTAGCCCATTGTTCCGTTTAGTAATCAGATCATTGATACTATTTTCAACTCAACCCCTATCCGTGACATCCTTTTTAGGGGAGTTTTGGGTTTGAGGTGAACCTCTCCTTGTTTGATTCTTCATTTTTGAAGAGCTTCTTCTTGATCTCTGAATTGAGATTTCCGGTGAGGAAGGTAGGCAGTTCTCCAGGTGGTTTTTCCTTGCAAGTCAAAGGGTCAGGTCAGCCACCAACTCTTTGATGATCACCTTCATCCAAATGCTGTTTCTGCTTGGGTCCTCATGTTGCTCTACCTTTTGGTTCCAAGCTCAAGATTGCAAATCTGAACCTACTGGAATGCAAGGTGTCAGGTAGGTGGTGCTTCTCCAGGTGGGGAACCAACCCTGGTTGGTCCTGAGCGGGGGCTTCTCCAAACAGGGGTCCTACCAGTAGGGTCCTGAGCACCTTCTTGTGGGATTCAAACAGGCCCCGACAGGCAAACAGAGCATCAGGTAGGCAGGGCTGCTCCAGGTGAGGAACCTCCCCTGGTCGGTCCTGAACAGGGTTGCTCTGAATGTGGGTGCTACCAGTCATGTCCTGAACTCCTTCCTGTGTAACTCAAACATACCCCAACAGGAACACGAGACATCACATAGGCTGGATTGCTCCAGGCAGGGCACTTCCCCTGCTTGGTCCTGAATGGGGGCTGCTCCAGATGGGGGTCCTACTGGTCCTGTCCTAAGCACCTTCCAATGGGACACAAAACAGCATGATCTTTTTTTTAAATGTTAGTTTGGTAAAAAGCCAAGGGATTTAATAAAGCTCATTATTAAATGGGTATGCTTAATTAGCATTGGAATTGTCTTGGTCTTATGTTGGCACTCGAAATCTCTTGCAGCATTTTGTCAGGGCTTTGGTTGAAATTCAGTGGAAGAAAACTTGTCTAGCACATGTGAGGAGTTAGGTTTGATCCTTATCACCATATAAAATACATAAATAAAATAAAGATATTAAAAATTCATTTAGTTAATATCCAAGAGTCTTCATGGTCTTATTAGTTCCATCACTGCCCAAAAGTCCAAGTCCAAGGTCTCATCTGAGACTTAAAAGCAAACTCTAGTTTGTGAGCCCTGTAAAGACCAAACACAAGTTACAATGGCACAGAGCAAATATTCTGATTCCAAAATGGAGGAATAGGGACATAGAAAGAAGGATGGTACCAAAATCAGACTGAAACCCAGCTGGACCAACAAGTCGTACAGCTCCATGTCATGCAAACAGGAAAATGATGGTGAGATGTGATTTTCAGAGTCTGGGCCACCCCACCTTATGCTGGTTGCAGCTCACATGGCCTCTTAGGCTGGCTGACATCTCTTAATTCTGGGGATGTCCATTCCAACTTCAGCTTCATTTTCACAGCCTCAAACTATATGCCCTTTCAGGGGCTTCCCACAGGGATTCCAATTCTGATAAACTTTGTCTTCCTTTGAAATCTCAGTGGAAGGTTCTATGAACCCTTAGCTCTAGCATCCTAAATGTCTTGAGAACCAGAGTCATGTGTACAATGCCAAGGTCTGCCACCAACTCAAGAAAAAGCTGGGAAACTGGTATTATGGCTGTAGACACTGCTGAGTCCTAGGCAGCTGAGCATGGGGAAATGGATCCTAGAAAAACAACCTTGTACGGCCACCTGTGTGAGACCCCCTTGGTCTCTTCTTAAATGAGTTTTCACTTTTACACTGTTGATCTGTGATGGATACCTGAGGTGCCTTCAAGGCCTCTTTCTTAGACTTAGCTTCTCTTTCCTGGTGGTAATGTCTTCAGCAACCACTTCTTTCTTGTTCCCTGATTTACATGTGTTTTTCTGGCCAAATTGCAAGTTCTTAAAATATTATTTCTCTGCTTTTGCTCTCAATTATCACAGTAAACCTGGATAAAAGTCACCATCAATATGAATGACACTGCCTGAATGCAGTGCTGACTTGAAAGTTCTTCCACTAGATTTGTTGTTAGTCTTTCATTTTTTGGCTTCACAGAAAGTGTTAGGGCATGAATGAAATGCAGAGAAGTTATTTGCCAAAATATAACATATGTGGCCTCTCGTTCCATTCCTGAGAGTCCTCATTCCTCTCTGAAACCTCTTAAGCACAGTCTTTACTGTCTGCCTTTCTCATGATATTCTTGTCTTCTGAGCTCCCACCAGAATCTTCAGATCAGGTATGTTACAGCCATGACACCACTTCTCTGTACCAATTTCTGTGTTATTCAGTTTTTCATCACTGTGATCAGATTATATGACAAGAACATCTTATAGGAGGAAAAGTTAATTTGTGCTTACAGTTCCCAAGTTTCAGCCCATGGTCAGTCAACCTCATTCTTGGGGTGATGGGGGAACATCATAGTGGAAGGGCACGGTAGAAGAAAATTTCTCAGTTCATGATAGCCAGGAAAGGAGAGAGAGAGAGAGAGAGAGAGAGAAGCCATGAGAAAAATATAATTCCCAAGGGTACATTTCACTTTCCTCCAGCCACACACCACCTGCCTACAGTTACTCCAAGTAATCCATTCAGATTATTAATCCATCCAACAAATTAACTCACTGATTATACTTCAGTTCTCATAATCTAATCATTTCACCTTTGAACATTGATATATTGGATAACACAAGAGCTTTTGGGGGACACCTCATATCCAAACCATAACAGCTGGCAAGCAACAAAATAGGAACTTACTTTGATTATCAAGCTAAGTATTTCTTGGTTTAATCACTGATCCTACTTTCATATTTTAATTATGATCTTAACAAATATTGTACCAATAAAAAAGTACTGCAAAAAAATTCCACTTTGAAGATTGTGAAGGAAAAGTAGTTGCTCCCATCCCTTACCCCATCACTGTTTAAGATCTCAAGTTATTAATTAGTATTTTGTTTTGGCCTCCTTCTGCCCCTGGCGCCATAAATGCCGTATGCTAGGCACTTGTGTTGCCAAGGTACTTCTCAGCCTGATTCATTTCTACTCTTTTTACCTCCAGGATAAGCCAGGAAATGGAAGGTAGAAAAGATTAATAACTCAGGGACTCAGGGAGCAACAGACCCATTTAAAATGAGAAGACAAGAACTTTTCTTGCTGAGATTTCCTTTGTTTTATTTTGTTTTGTTTGGTACCGGGGATTGAACATAGAGGTGCTTTATCACTAAGCCTCATTCTTAGATCTTTCTAATTTTTATTTTGAGATAGAATCTCATTAGGTTGTTGAGGTTGGCTTCAAACTGGTGATCCTCCTGCCTCAGCCTCACTGGGATTGTAGGCATATGCCACTGCACCTGTTTGCATTATTTCTTTCTTTCTTTCTTTTCTTTTTTTCTTTTGTATATGCGACTGGAAATTTAATAGAAAAGCAACAGAGATGAGGCAAATTATAAAAGCAAAAGTGTAGAATCTCATTATCTATATTTCAAAATACCAGTCCCCTTATGTTTACATAGTGATTCTCACGTCAAGAACTGTACCAGGTTCTGTCCCTACATATTCTTGGTACCAAGACAGAAGGAAATAGCAGAAATGAGATAGACTGAGATGATTTATATTTTAGTCTAATTCTTTAATTGCTGTTTTTCAAAGTTTATAGGATTACAGCTTTTGTTACTTTCTATTTTATTTAATCAAATTATTTATTTATCTTCATTCTTTGTTCTTTAAGTAATTAACCACTTCTCTACCATATCTCATATGTTATGGAATGCCATATTTCATTAATTATATATTGTCACTCAGATTTGATCTTGTCTTTGACGAGAAGCTTTAGAGAATTTTATTTTTCTAGTATTAATTTACTGAAATTTGCCTTGTGGGCTATATTTAGTTTTGTTTGTATGTTTTCTCCAGAGATTTGGCAGCCTGGAAGGTGTAATGTAATCCAGTGCAAATCCAACTAGCTCAGAGTGTTTGTTAATTCAAAGAATAGATATCATAAATAATTTCAAAATTATAGGTGGGAAAAAAGGGTGATTAAAAAATTGGGGAGGACCTGTTACTTCTGAAATTTGGTTAAAGTTAGTTCACGAGAAGAGAAGTGAGTCCAAATGAGAGAAGAGGAAGTTGAAAGGGAAAAGGACAGAAGACAAAGTAGGAACTTGATGGTTTAAAGTCAGAAACTCTTTAGGTAATTTCTAGAAAACATGCCTGGGTATATAATGAAAACAAATGTCCTAGTTGATTTAATTTACTGGTTCTATATCAGTGCAAAATGATAATTCCTCACCCCCAAAAGACCAAGAATCAGATCTACTGTAACAGTCCTGGTCCTGTCAGTATCTTAAGTAGATAATAAGTGCATTCTCTTCATTTTTCATGTGAGTCACCCACAGCCTTTGAAGGGTATCTGGGATGTAGTGCTGCGTCAGGATATGTGAACCAGGAATAAGTAATTCAGCCAAGTCAGAAAGCTGGTAACAGGTGATTTTTGTCTCCTGTCTTTTAACGCCTTAGTCTTTCCAGCACACCATATTCATCTGTGTTTGTCATTATTTGGGAAATGTGACAGACTTAAACTTTCACTTTATTGGGTAGGTTATTGTTTTAGTGTCTGCTTCTTTTAAGGTTGAGAGTGATAAAAAGAAACAGCCAGAGCAAGCACTTGTAGGCATGGACAATGACAATATTAAGAAGAAGGAGGACTGCTGGGTTGTATGGTGAGAGCTGCCCACCTCTGGAGAGCGGTCTCATAAGGACCATTGCCACTGCAATATACACATACGAGTTCATGATCACTCAGTGAAATCACTTATTGTACAAGGAAAGAATACAGGTTATATATTTAATCAAGTCTTACAGCAAGTTACCTTGCTTGGGCAAAGTGGACAATTTGTATCTATTTGTTGAATTAACATTTGTTAAAGTAAGCACATACAGCAGGGACTGAACAGGCAGGTGACCAGTAACATATTTAGTGATCAAAAACTTTCAGGGTATGTTGATGGGAAGATATATTTTTAAAAATAAGAGAATATCATCCCATAGTATAACTCACTGTATAGCACTACTTCCAGAAACTGAAGAGAAAGAGAAAGAGAATGGTATTTTGATTTCAAGGAAAGATGATTGACATTGCGTCTCATGCCAGTGGTCAGATGAAAAATGCCGTTTAATTGCAATATTTTAAAGAAGTTTAATTTGGTCTACATTTTGAAAATTCTTTGGCTGAAGTCAATTAAAAAGTACAAGGGAACTAGGTTAAACTTGTGGTTGATGTGGTTACACCATTCAATGATATGTGGGACACATTCTTGGATGGAAGAAACCATCATCCAAGTTTAGAATTCACTGAAACCTGTGGCTTTTGAGATCTGAACTCAACCTGAACTTTTTGGTGTTGTGTATTTTCTTTTTGTTTTACTGGCAAGAGAGGGGTGTGTGGGTGAAGTGAGTGGGTGTGTGGGTGAAGTGAGTGTGTGTGTGTGTGTGTGTGTGTGTATGTTCATTTTAGATTTTATAAAAATTATTGTAAAGGCACTTGGGAAATATGTCTTCAAATACACTTTAATGAGTTAACTATAAATAGATTAATATCTAAAGGATTAAATTTCCACTAACATATATGAAGATTAAAAAATCTAAGGAAAGGTACTAGAAAAACATAGTTTAGGCTTTATCCAAACCAGAACATTTGTAAAAATATTCAAAGCTATTAGATGATCTCAAATTGTGGTCCAGTTCAAAACCTGAAGTTACATTGTTTCCTAATATTCAAATTCCCTAAGATCCCTGAGCAATAGAAGGTAAAACTATTGCTCCTCAGGGAAGAGAATTTCAGATCTCTGATTTTGGTCTCCTGCTCATTCATCAAACCACACTGGAATTTGCCTTTGGTTGGATAATGTATAGGGCCACCATGCAAGTTCTAAGAGCCACCTGGGAGAAATGATTAAAATCATGTTGCTAAGCTCTTCAAAACATATAGAAAAATTGATATGCCTGCCCTATGGGAGGAAAAGAAATCCACATGAATAATGACCTTAATGGAGCCTTGGGTGTTGCTCGACATCCAGTGTGTATCTGTAGTGTAGCAAAATTATCTAATTTGGGGGACTGTGGTGTTGACCAGCAGAAGAGTAAAATAAATGTAGGTGATATGAGACATTGTTTGCAGGTGCCTTTATGAGAATAGCATCCTTTAAAATATCAATCTTTTGCTCTTTTACCTAGCCTATTATGTTACTTTGTATTTTAAAAACATGCCCTTTTAGTTTAACACAGTAGAATGGGGAGAACTGGGTTTTATATTTAGATAGTTCTGATTTTGTTATTTGCTAGCTGGGTGAATGTGAGTAAACATTGTACCTGCATGCACTATAAATAAATACTTATTAAAGGAATGAATGAATGCATAAATAAATAAAAGCAATAATCGACTCAGCCTCAATTACTTCCATAAAACAGCAATATAAATTTCTATTTTAAAATGTTATGGCTGTGAAAATTTGAGAGTTTGTATCACCTGAAAAACATAGGTGGTGACTACATATTAGTTATTTTTTTTTATTTGGTGTAATAGCTTCAAAAAGTTTATGTAAAGAAAATAATATTTTAACAGAAATAAATTGACTCCTGACTATCAGAATTTGTTCAGTTTTCATATACTGAAGCCATATCACCAGGTATTTGATTTAAAGGCAAGAGAATATAACCTCTTTTTCCTTCTACAGGGTCTTAGCAAACCTGTGACAAGTTAGAAAAAAAATACTTAATGGGCTTTGTCATAAAAGGAGAAATTAAGAGACTGGTTCCTTGCCAGGGTTTGGTTTGGCAATCGTTGAACACTGCTCCTCGGGGCTGTGGTAATATCAAACTGCTATGATACTGGAAAAGAAGTACTGAATTTTCATTTTACTAGTTTAATTTTTGAATTTTACAAATAAAGATGAGCAACAATATTCCTGAATCTATAGTTAGGTTTAGCCAACAAAACAAAACATGTTTTCTGCTCTCTGTAGAGCTCACTCAGACTTGCTTCTGGATAATGATGATGGCCTTGGATATTCATGAATTTATGTTCATTGGGATATCATCAGGTGATTTACAAAAGCTTTGGAAATGAATTTTTAAAAGTCTGAGTTAAGCTGTGAAATCAACATGATGTAGGTAAGGTGCATCCATTGAAGTAAAAAGATCTGGTGACCTATTTGAATAGGGAATTTAATATTGTGTGTCAGTTATCATATGTTTGCGATATTAATATGAGGTAGATAACTAAGAATTTTGTCTGTAAGTATTCCATAAATATTTTGGGGAAAAGATCTTACAGAAGAAAGCAATGTGACTGATAAAGTTTCAGATACTTGGGTCATAGGGAGAAAACATATGATTCATGCCAAGACTACATTCCTATTCTCCTATGTACTTCTTATTTTAAATGAGTAAGTTGGCATTTTGATATCCACTTCTCTCATTTGTATTAAAGTCAAGATGAGTCATGCTCTCAAGGTCTGATAATCCTTTGGCATTGACAATAATGTGTTTCAGAACCTTAAAAGTGGTGGACCAGATGATCCATCAGGACGGCCTTTGTATTAGTTGTTCCAAACACCTCTTTGTGGACTATGTAAGCTATGTTCACCAGCGTCCAGTAAAATGAGAAAATAAGGAATGAAACTTTTCACAAATATTTATTTAAAGGAATGCATTTTATTTGGGGATCATACGTGTACACTATTAGTTGCTTCTAGATTCTTTTCATTAAATATTTAAAATCTTTATAAAATATGCAGGGTCCCACGGTGCATGTCTGTAATCCCAGTGACTGGGGAGTATATAGCAGGGGGATCACAAGTTTGAGACAAGAATCTGTTTCAAATTTAAAAAAAAAATGTGTAAAAGACTGAGGTTGAAGCTCAGTGGTAGTACACCCCTGGGATTAATTCCCAGTACTGCAAAAAATCTTTATGAAATGTAAAATATAAACTTTTTGAATGGCACTCTCTATTCAATCACTATCCACCATATTTTCCTGAGGTTCATTCAGACTGAATTTCTCACTTTTCCCTGTCTTACTAGAGCAGAACTTTCACAACCTATTAAAGGCCAAGGAGCCTAAGACAGTGTCTAATAAGGCATCTCCGTCACATCCTTGTTGCTGCCACAGCAAGCCTGACAAGCAGTTTCCACACTCTGCCTCTTTGTATTGAGGGGGCTGCTCCTACCTGCTCTGGCAGACAGATACTGCAATTTTTTGTTCTTGGACTTTATCTGGCAATGTATGCCAAACTGGGAAATCGTGTTCTCTCCTTTCTGCTTCTTTTTGATTTTCCCAAAGTAGCATTATTTTGGGCCCTGCTGTCTTTCATTTGAGTTCATATTCTAGACTTTCCTATCTACTCCCCTGTGTTGTGACTAAAATGAATCACTGGGTCAAATTCATCAGGCCTGGATGACTCTCCCCCAGGACCAATCTTGTCCAGAGAACTTTCAAGATCTCATGTTAAAAGGCTTTGGTAATGATGCTGGTTTTGTGGATGTTGGGTTCGTGTCCTCTCTCGGAGTTTCATTCAGGTGATGAATGAAATTTTATCTCAATTTCATCTCACAGTAGGTACACTGGGTTCTTGAACCTATTCTTTGGCTATTTCCCAGCTCCAAAATGTGTAATTGGGTGCGTGTCCTCTCTCAGAGTTGAAAAATGAAACCAAGGGACACTGAGGTAAGCAGAGTAGACAGACTTTATTTTAAGAAAGTGATAGAAAGCAAAGCATAGGGAAAAGTGCAGACTCCCCCAGAAGGGAGAAGGGGACAGAGCCGAAGAGGCAGCTAGGTTTGCCCTTTTTATAGGAAGTTCACCCTTCAATTGGTCATCCTCTTCCTTCCCCCAAAGCTAAGACATGGACCCAGGAAATTCTGGTTGGGTCCAGCCTTGGGTTTGCACCTCAGGCACCAGTAGAATGTGGTACCTGGCTTAGCAGAGGGAGTGTCTGCATCTGACCCACATTGCCAGACCCTTCTCACTAGCATTGGGGGATGTCAAATTGATCTTAAAGGAAAAGAACCGGTGTTCTGTTGATTGACTCAAACATTCTAACTACTCTGACTGCCTAACTTTTTCTCCCTGTCTCAGTAAAGCCACCCCCACCAGTACTACCCACCAATGTGTTTAAACTGCAGGAATAGATAGATGGAGTACAGTTTTTCCAGAGGGAGTTAATATTTTCATTAGGCCTTTGTCATCAGCTGGACGTATACATTCAAAGCTCAGCAATTAGAAGTAGAAATGTGTGTTCAATTCAAGCTGAATCTCCACTGTCATTGTTTATGAAGTTTTCAATATGGAGATTTTACATAGAGATCTAGCCTCTGGTTCTTTCCAGTTTTCCTTGAACAAATTTACTTAACCCCTCTAGCCCTTAGTGTCTTTACATATAAAACAGGGATAATAGTGCCTACCTATTAAAGGAGTCAGTATATTATAAGGACACAAAATAGTGCATAAGCAGTAAATCCTATATACTTGTCAGATATCATGATTATTAATTCTATCATACTCCCTCCTAAGATAGAAATTGATGGGTATGTTAGATTGACTTAATATTGTCTTGAGCTAGTGTATTCCGATACCATGCCATTTTTTTTTAAAGGACAGTGAGAGAGAGAGAGAGACAGAGACAGAGAGAATCAATTTTTATTGAGACTTTCACATGGCTTTCGTTGCTCTGACACTCAGTTGTGTACGTGGGTGCTGGGGTTTAAACTCGTGTACTTGCGCATGCCAGGCAAGCGCTGTAACTGCCAAGCCACCACTCCAGCCCTATACCATGCCTTTTAAAGACACATATCATGCCTTAAAAGAGAAGCTGTTATAGGGTTTGGGGATTTTTAAAACTATATTACTACATTTACTTTAAACTTTACAGAGTTCCTAGACGATAATAAACAGAAGAATTCTTAGAATCCAACACATCCATAATGCAATCCATTAATTACAATAATGTCCTACATTACTAGATGCATAAAAGTGGTATCAATATTACATCAGACGATGAAATATACATGCTAATGGAATGGGCAATTTTCTTCTTTACACATTGTCCTTACCTTCTTGCCTTTAACCACAAGTGGCAAAGAAGTTCAAATGGCTGCTCACAGTGTAGCTTTAGTTTAAAGTCACAGCTCAACTTCACAGAGGCACAACTGACAATTCCAGATGTCCATTAGTCATGGAACCATGGAGACAGACCCCACTGATCATTTTGTAAGCTGCGGGCAGATCATGAAATTGTCTTGCCACCATACAGATTAAACAAAGCATCTGTGCCATTAGTTCAGAGCTGAAGATAGAACTCAAATGCTAATTTAAAAATCAAACAAGAAACATAAAATAAACAATAAAATTTAAAATATATATGTGTATGCATATTTACATATACATGCATATTTACACACACATACACACACACATATATATATGGAGAGAAGGGGGTGGGGGAGAGGGTGAGAAAGAGAGACAAAATATAAACTCTGAGGACATAAACAAAAGTAAGCACTAGTGCAGAAGTGGGGCTGATTTCTGTGGTAGTATTACTGTCTTTGATTATTGCATGGGGCAGACCCACGCTGGCTGCAATTATGTCTAGCATTTTACACCAGTAGATTGGACTTGCCAGAGGCTTGGAACCTTGTGGATTTGTGGCTCTTCAGATGTGCTTCTGTATTGGAATGTGTTTGTGTTTGCCTTTATTTGTTTTTAATAAAAAAAAAAAAAACTTAAAGAAGAAGTTTCTGCCTTGATAGATTTTCTTTGGAATCCCAGAAAGGGCTCTTGAGGGCTCTGTGGCTCTTTTGTGATGATAAACCAAAGCTTTGAACTTGTCCCAGTTGGAATTCCAGACACTAAAGAAGCCAACTTTAATTATTATTATTGTTTTCTACAGAACCGAGCCCCTTTCTGATTATTCAGGTTTATACTAATAGTCTCCTAAACATATTGCTTGCTTTTAGCTAAGCTTCCACTGCAAAACAAAGCAGGGAAAGCTTCACAATAAAGTTTCAGAGGTGCCTAGCCTTTTAGTCTTTGTGGAGTGTACCTGTGGCATGGGGGATTTTATTGGGAAGGAAAGATTAACAAAAACAGAGCCTGCAGTGAAGACTGTTTCACAAACTTTTAAAAAAGATACAATTGCCTGGGGGAAGATGGCAGCTGAGATGTGCATGGTTTGCATGAAAAAAAAATTATTACAGTATCTGAATCTCCAAACTGAGATATTAATAACCATAAAATCTTAAAGTTATAAAGAACTTTACATATTTTTACTTCCAACCTTAATCTTTGTTATGGTTTAGATACAAGCTAAGACAGTAGAGATAGTTTAGAGGTGAAATTGTGAGAGCCTTAACCTTATCAGTGCATGGATCCAGATGAATGGATTAACTGGGTGGTAATGCACGTAGGGTGTGGCTGGAGGAGATAGATCATTGGGATCATGCCTTTAGGGTATATATTTTGTCTCTGGTGAGTGGAGCAATCTTTCTCTGCTTCCTGGTGATAGAGACTAGGAGAGATAGTAAAATGGCTAGGACAATGGGCCCCATTCAACCACACTTAGTAGGTAACCAGTAGAAAGAGATTAACAGGCATGTTCAGGGTCTTCAAATGAAAAGACCATAAGACTCACCTGTGGGAACAACTCCTTTGTCCCAGAGGTGGGAAAACTAAGAAATGGAGGTGAACACAAGTGGGGACTAAGAAAGATTTGCTATCTGTTTTACATAGATTTTAACCAATGACTTTGGTGCTTAGTTTCAATGCCTGTTTTACATAGAGTTTAACCAATGATTTTGAGGCTTTTTTAATGCCTGCTTTACATAAATCTTAATCAAGGCTCATACCCCAAACCTATATAAGCCCCAGCCTAATACACATAAGATGGTATCCTGCTGCCAGCTACCCCTCTGCCTTGCAGAGGCTCTTCTATCCTTCCTTAAATAAATCCTACTCCTTTTACTCTTCCCTTCCGTGGCTGCCCATGGATTTTATTCTTCAAATTCTCGAGACAAAATCCCAGAAGACACTGGTGCTGAATTCCCAGGATGTACTTCCACAACAAGAGCTGCAACACACTGCTCAACAGTAGTGTGGGGGGGGGGGGGAAGGTGGGGACAGCTCTTAGCTGGGTTGCTACTGACACAATTTTGGCTGCAGAGATCTGCAGCCAGCCCAAATTCCCAGTTTTAACTGGGAATAGCTACAAACACAAGAAACAGGCTGTTTGTCCTCAGAAAACTGCAGTTAGGCTAAACTCCATTTACCAGTGAAAGCAGAGAAATCCGGCCTCATCTCAAAACCCACACATCATTGGTACCGTGTTTCCAGTTGATATCCTGCCTTACCTTGTGCCCACACCAATGAACATTATCATTCTCTTCTATTCCCTAAATTCTTTTCTTGTCAAGAATCCTAAACTCCTACAACTATTTCTCTCCTTTAAATTAAATTAAGTCAAATTGACATCTATGGAGTGAAACCATGAGATACACTCTATAGTTGGTTCTCAGAACACAAAGTCGATCCGGAACTATGGTCTTCAGATCAAGACTGAAACAGGAGACAAATCAAGAGAGACAGTCTTGCCATTGCAATGCATCCCAACCAATGTTAAGTACAGGTCTGCACAGACTGGGAGGTGGTCAGGTCATGTCAGATCTGCTTAAAGGAACTGAGAAATCCATGTCTAAACAATAGCACTTTCTAAAGTAAAAAATTAAGGAAAGGTATTTCAGGTAAGTGTAAATGCTTGTGTAAGGCATAACTCTGTGAAAAATAAATTGTGTTAACAGAAAGTAACACATACTACGAAATTTTTGATATGAAACTTGAATGGGTCTAGAGATTTTATAAGCATGATTTAACTGGTGGCTATTTTCCTATTTTCTAACCTATGTTAAATTTCCATCTCCTTTTGAAAATCTTTATTCTGCCTTTTCTAGTTTAACAATGATCTACTTCATAGGGAAGACAGTGAAAGAAGAATCGAGATCTTAGTCTTTTCATAATATTCTTAAACACCACCCCACCTGTCCTAATCAATTGATCTATCCACTATGATCCTTATTCTTGCACCCCAAAGGGTGCTAAAATGCTCCCATTCTTTGGATATATTAAATCTTATAGTCAAACCCAGAATGCTAATGTAAGTACTGGAATTCAAACTCAAAATTACAGAGTTAAAAGATTACAAAAGTAAATATGAACTACCTTAATTAACTTCCCAAATCCAGTATCTTCTGTCCCTTTTGCAATCTCTCAAGTTTCCAGATCCTCAGGCCCTTGTCCAACCAAGGAATGCCCATTGGATAGCCATGGTTCTTACCATCTCTTCAGCTTTTGAATACCTTGGCCATTACTTTAGACCTAAAAATAACTAGAGTTTGGGATCGTAAAAATGTGTTGGCAGATACTAAAAACACAAATGGGAAATTCTGTTACATTAACTTTTATAAGATGTGAAAAATGTGTTTGTCAAAGTAAAAGACACTTAGATGACTTGTCTGGATAAAAAGGATGGCAACTTATTGGAAGGCATCAAGGGGAAATTGAGCTGGAAGAAGAACAAACAGAAGCAAAGTTGGAGGCTTTGTTAAAGGCAAGTATACTTGTTATTGCTGTGCATGATATAAATCTTTTTGAAGGGAAATAAGCTAACAAAGGCAGGACAGTGTTTGTCTCTTGTTCCTGAGAACAAGGGGGAAAAATGGTAGCATACACATTCTATAAAATTACAAGCACATGAAGCAGATTATATTCTGCTAACAAAATGGATACCACAGAGACAGTGATAACTTTAAAGGAGAACACAGGGTGTATTAGAACAGATAGATGATTTTAAAATGAACTCCTATTTAACTGTTTTCCTTGCATAAAAAAATCATTGTGTAGTATTTCCGATTTCGTTCATAATTCCATTAATTCTTCAAAGATGAAATTACCTGCCAGGCAATTCCTTGTAGCAAGCTGAAATAATGTCCTTGCCAATCTCAGAGGACTAGAAAGGAATAACTCCTGGGGAGAAGGAAGGGGGAGAAGAAGGTGTGAAAGGCGTTGAAGTAAAGGAATGCTGTTTTGGCATCTCATCCATGTCAGTGACAGCAGGTGCCACAGGAAAAGACAACCGAATAAAGGGCAAAGAGACCAGGAGAGCAGACACAAAGGGGGGAACAAATCCCTCTGCCCTGTGCCTCATTAATCTTGTCAAAAATACTTGCTGTTGAGAAATGCTAATCTTCTCACTACCCAAAGTAGCCTCCCTCACAAGAATGTTTTAAAGCTCTGGTATATCTAATGACTGAACCATTTAATAAATTACTTACTTACGTTACTATAAAAGCCAGCCCAGCAGCTGTAACCTCCATGTAAAGCACTAAATCCTTTTACCTGACTTTCTAAAGGTTCCTCTAAATCATGTTTAGTGACAGGGTGAGGTACACAGGCATCAGGATTTAGTGGCAGGGCATACTTCACGCTGTTTCGGGTAGGTCAGGAGGTCTGACTTGGATTTCTTCCCAGTAACCTGATCTAGGTGAACCAGCAGGTTATAAATGAAAGTCAGTTTCTAAGATCTCCTGACTTTCTTTAACTATCAGGAACTTTATAGGAACCTGGTGAGAAACAGAAAAAGACCAAGAGATAACAAATACCATTGACCAGTATTATGATACTGCAATTTCTCTTTCCTGAGACAACATGAAATGGGTTGCCATTTTGGAAAGCTAAATATTTGTATAGATTCCTGAGTTTTTATTTTCATTGTTAGCCAGTATAAATACTCACATGAACCTAAATGACTGAAAAGTGTGCATGTGCCTTTTCTAGTTCACAAAATATAAGATTAGGTTATGTGTTCTTCAAGGGCCAGTGCTGAGACTTTCATATATTTTTATCACTCATAGTGTGAAAATACCTTCCTATTTTAAATCATAGGAGGAAACAGGAGGAAGAAAAGAGATACAAAAGAAATAAAGCATATTGAAAACTTGTCATATTCAAAGACTCAACATTCATTGCCTCTTTCATCTTCACAGCAACTCTTGAATGAATTAAACTTTAGCTCAAGTTCACAATAGCTATAATAAAATTAGTATTTGATTCTACCTTGGTCTGATTTAAAACTTGAGCTGGTTTCTTCAAAGGAAAGATGTTTAGGTATAAGTATACTTTCTAACACTTCTAGAAACCACACCTTGTGGATAATTGTTTCAGCAACCTATCCATATAACAGTCTGCACCAATTTATGGAGTATCTCTAAAGACTGTTTGGTCTTTATTATTTTCAAAAGACTTTTGATTTAGCATAGCATGGTAAATGTTAAAAGTTAGACTTACAGAATCTCAGAGAATCCCAAAACTGCCACAAGTCCCAATTGTGACACATTGCCTTCATTGCCATGTGCTGTTATTGATATCCATCAACACATTGGGAACCTTTAGCTATTTTGTAGGTCAGTGTAGGAGAAATATATGAATTATGAAGAAAAGATTTTAGTTTTTACGTCATATCAAAAACAGCAATAATAAAAATAACGGCTCTTGGGTATACTCTGAGGATTGACTGCTATATGTCAAGCACATAAGGCAACTCATAGCACAGAATATGTGTTACGTAAATGCTAGCTTATACTAATACTGCTTTCATAATTATGATCAGGATAATTAGGTTCCTATTCTTGGAGACAGGTGTTAACTAGCTCCAGAACCATAAAGTTAACACTTCCGTTTATGTCCATTCCAACAGCAATTTAATTGCTTCTACCTTGTTTCTAGAAGTGTGATTTGGCAATTAGCAAATTACAAAAATAAGTTGATAAGATTATAAAAGCTGCTTATATTTTCAAATATAGTCCTCAGAAATTTATATATTTGTTAACAGTTTAAGATTTCTCCCCCTCATGTCCTAAGACACTAATTGAAATTCATTTTCTGCACACTACATCCCAACTCTCCTTAACTCCCCAAAGTAAATACTGGAGACTTCATGAATTTAGCCCAATAATAAACTTTGACTTTATTGGTTACCTTTTTCAAAAGGTCTTTATGTGCTTCAGGAATGTCTATCCTTGATCTTGCTAGACTGCTGCTCTGAAATCTCTGATTTATTTTTATATTTGTTGTATACTAGGGCGAGGATAGGCAGGTAAAAGTTAGGCTGTGTGCTATCCAGAGGCTAGAAATCGAAACCCCCTGTTTCTCACAGTCCAGGTGTGGTGCAGACAGCCCAGGCCTCCACATTTCCTCACTGTGCCCTAAAAATGACCTTAACCCTGACATAGAAAGAGAGGCACATCATTGTGAGTGGCTGCTGCTGGCTGGCTGTGTGGGAGAGAGCTGTTTTCTGAGCACCAGGGCTGTATTGCATTGCTCCCCCCTGTGCAGTTAACACTTCCAGCATCTCGAAGTTGACCTGGGCCCTCTGAAGCCATAGACAGGTCAAAGTTGAACTTTGGTGCCCATCAAACTCACTTTAAAAGAGTTTGCTCCATGAAGCAGTGAGAAAATGACTTAGATCAACACTCTTTCTGTTCAATTTTTAAATTTATTGAGAAGAATTGTTTTCTTTCATTGTATTTCATCCAAACACACTCTGCCTTTTCTATTTCTTGCTCTATTTCTATAATAACTAACTAAATAAGTGTAAATATATGTGGCATGTATATGTGTATGTTTTGTACAAAACAATCAAGCTAAAACAATGATCTACTACCTCCCACAAACTTCATTGCCCTTGTATTAATCATTTTACATATATTCCATATCTTTATAAATTATAAATCTGAAAATGATAACAAAAATGCCTTTTTAGATTCTTTAAGAATATATGTTCTTTTTTTTCCTCCCCTTTAAGACAGATGTTCATGTTTAAATGATGTCTAGGTTTTATGAAGTCCAGGTAGGAGAACGCTTTCATTTTTTCCTCTGTATTTCTCAGGATTGAATGACAGAAGGTGATCAAGCCATGGAATGGAAGAGTTTAAGCAAATGGAATTTTCTTAACCAAAATTTATTAAAGCAACATGGACAGGTTTTATTCCCATTTTTTAAAAAATGGGATAAAGTTAGTTTTATAAAGTATTTCTTGCAACCATTTAATTAAATCCAACTCTTAACGTAGCATAATTCAAGTCTTATGCAGTTCATCTATCCTCTTCTTTTTAAGAAAGTGCTCTTTTGGGGAAAGACTCATTTCTCAAATGTCCACCCTGTTTTCTGAAGTAAGTCTCCAACATGCATGCGTCTCCCTGCACCCACCTCTTCATCTTTCAAGGCCTCTGAATACTGAAAACATGAAACAAAGGAACAAGTCATCTGACAGGCTTCCAGGGCTGCTTGGAGGATCAATATCAGCCGTGGAAGTGTGATGACTTAGTGGAAGCAGTGGTCACCTATTGTCCTTTGCTCACAAGTACTTCCTTACAAAGTGACCTAGAAAAGAGCCAGTTTCTATTGCAGATCAGGTTTTAAGCCATTGACTTATCAAGCACTTATATACTGAAGGGAATTTTTATGAATTGATTTTGAGTATTCTAAGCAATTAGGATTATGTAAGTGGATGACTCATCACAGTTTCAGGACAATATGACTTATATTCAAGTATACTTAAAAGGTGATCTTTCAGCTCATTTTGAAAATCTTGGCCTCAATGAGTAGCATACCACTTGCCTTAAACACACCAGTATAGTTAGCTTTGCGCTTCCTTGCCTGCAGCGGAGAAAGTCCAGCTTAAACTGTATACTCTCAGGACCTGCCCCTGATGGAGACCATGGCTCCATTACCATGGACACTGGGGGAAATAAAATGCAACTTTTCCCTTTCTTCCTTGTATGCCCTTTCTGGAAATGTGCTGTCATTAGTGATCAGATTTAAAAATTCTTACCAAGATACCAGTCTAAATCATTGCTCCCTGAATAAATGCCTAAAATACTGGAAACAAAGCTACAGGCGAGTGTGAACCCACCATGCTGTTAGGAAACTCCTTCACTTTACACTAAGAAAAGGTAAGACAATATTGCTCCTGCCAGATCACATTTTGACTGGTATGTGCATATCCTTTACAAAACAAGTGCATTTTCTAAGAAGAAACACAAGGGAAATATCTTTATTTGTTTTATTAGTTGTACAAAAGCCATGTTGGCAACTGAAGAACCAATAAACTAAAATTGTCTCATACGGTTCTTATTATGGAATCAAATAGTAATGTAAAAGGCAAGCACACACTAACCATAACCCCATCTGGCCAAAAGAACAGGAAAATATGGCTCAATTTTCATTAGCAAAGAGAGGCACATGTTTCATGACATATTCATGACAGGTTCTAAAGGCACTCTCAGTATACTACTGTGCTTGGTACAACTCACAGGCTGCCATACCTATTCATGGAGGTCTATATAATCAGCGAGGCTTGAAGAGTGAAGGCTGCTCTGTCTCACTGCGGCATGAAGAGAACATCAACAGAGACTATAGCCCCATTCCTTGGCATCCTAGGAAAGAAAGCATGCTGAACCAGTTTGTGATATAAATTGCCCCTTGCAATACACATATGATTTATTTGCAGGAGTACGTTGACATGCATGTAACCACCAAAATTTCACTTTAGAATGTTTAGTCTTTGCAATAACCAGAGAAAGCCATTTGAGTTCTGGAATCAAAAGGCTGCATGAATAAATATTTTCTGAATTCTTCAGTGTTGTTTTCACTGTATCACTAAGGAAATAGAAGACTAGCCATTCTCAACAGATGGTAAGTATCCATTTATAGGGAACTGGGTTATCAAGACAGTGCACTAATGAATCCCTGGGACAATAAAGAGTGGCAATTTGTATCTCCAGGTATGTAAGAGAAATAGTTCTTTTTTAAGAATTAGAAGAGGCAGTCATGATGGTGCATGCCTGTAATCTAATCCATTCAAGAGGGTGAGGTAGAGGATAGCAAGTTCAAGTTCAGCCTCTGCAACTTAGTGAGGCCTTCAGAATCTCAGTGAGAACCTGTCTCAAAATAAAAAAATAAAAAGGGCTGGGGATGTAGCTCAGTAGCATAGTGCCCTTGTGTTTCATTCCCAGTACAAAAACAAAAACAAAAACAAAAACAAAAACAAAAACCAAGGAATTGAAAATAGCAGGCTCTGAGAACCGTAGTCCTTTGCAGATATGCAGAAAGTGATTTTCTACCCTTTCTTTGTGTCTTGCTTTTAGGGACTTAACAAAAATAATAAAAATAACCTACATTAAGATTTCACCTCACTCCAGTCAGATTGGCAAAAATGAAGAATATAAACAATAACAGATGCTGAAGGGGTTGTTGGGAGATAGGAACACTAGCACACTGTTGGTGGAATTGCAGTCTGGTAGAGCTGCTCTGGAAAGCAGTGTGGAGATTACTCAAAAAATTAGGGATGTATCCACTGTACAACCTAGCTATCCCTCTGCTGGTTATTTCCCCAGAGGAGCTAGAATTAGCACATGACAGTGACAACAGCAAAATCAATGTTCATAGCAGCTCAACTTACAATAGTTAACTTATAGAATGAACCCAGATGCCCGTCACTAGATGAATGGATCCAAAACCTGGGGTATATACACACAGTGGAGTTCTACTCAGCTATTAGAAATGATGATATTACAGTCTTTGAAGGCAAATGGATGGCAATGAAAGAAATTATGCTGAGGGAAATTAGCCAAACCCAGAGACTCAGGGGTTAAATGTTTTTCCTCATTTGTGGAGGCTAGAGCAAAACCCAGGCTTGGGTGAAAGGTCAAGCTCATATACTAGACTCATCAAAGTTGAAGCAACAGATAATCTAGGGGAACCATAGATGTGTAGGGGGAGGGGAGAGAAGATCCCAAATACCACCAATGCAATCATTTAATTCTGGACAATCCACAATCACATATGTGTGTGTGTGTGTGTGTGTGTGTGTGTATACATTTACATTTATAACTGTTATGGGGGAATATAGAAGAATCAAGAGACTGCAGGGTGGGTTATTTGGGGGTGATTCTGGATTAGGATCTGGGGCATATCATATTGTCACTTCATATGCATTTTTGATTGTACAGCAACACAATTCCTTAATAAAATTAAAAAGAAAACCTGCTTATGAATAGATTGTTAAGTGATCATATCTTCCAGAACTGCACTTCCTGATTTTTGATCCATGTGTATCACAACCGGGATGAATTATTTGCTCATTCTGAACTTGTTCCAGATTACTAAAGAAATGATAAATTAGTTTTTGAGATATTTTGTTAAATAGGTTTGATACAATGCATGACACTATTATATATGGCAAGAAAATTAAGACAAAAGAGAACTCAATTCATACAAAAGTTCTGAATTTGTAATTCTATTTAAACTCCTGTACATTTTGGAAGCACCCATCTAAAATATGGAGTCAACAGATCAGAAAAAAAAATGAAATTTACAATTTCTTTTTAAAAAGTTAATGTAGTGTTTTCAGCAGCAGCAGCACCCATAATTAATGAATGTACCCCAAATCTATACTATTAGATCTACTTACTTAGTAATTAAATATTTGACTAAAAATAATTATTGGAATTATAGTATCTAATTACTCCAGTAGGACACTGATCAGTCATAGAAGATAATTTTAGATTAGCATTCCTAAAGATCAAGAGGACATCCTATTCAGAGAAAATTTTTTTCTTTGCCCTGTTGGGGTATATTATATCTGGGTACCACTGGCAGTCTATATGAAAGGGTCTGACTTTTGAAGCTTTTATTCTATTTTACAGAGCAAGGCTCATGAAGAAAAGCTAAGGAGTCCCTGGTTCTGCATCAGGAGAACCTGGGCTTGAATACCAGATCTGCCACTTAGTGTGATGTTGTTTACAAGATATCTTTGTTCTGGAATCCATTGAGGGAAAGTATCAGGAGGATATTTAGGCTTTCATTTTACTCCCAAAGTCTATTCCAGTGGGGTACATAGATATATGTCCAAAACATATTTTTAGGAAAAAAATAAGTGTGTGAAGTATCTAGGCTTAATTTTCCTTGTTAATAAAATACTAATACTTAGTTTAAGTGTTATATTAAGAACTAAACATGCTATTATACTATATGGAGCAATTCTTGAAATTCCATAGGTTAGATATTAAAAAGTTTGCTGGCATTTATTTATTTAACAGATTATTTATAAATTTAAAAAATCTCTATCTGGTACCTTCCTTAACCATACATAGCAATGAATCTGGCCCTTGAGGGTGAAGATGAGGTAAATTCTGAAGAGAAACCAAGAAAGTGAATCCAGAAATCATATCATTTAAATTTGGAAGACACGCATACATCAAAACATTTTGGTTTCAGAGAAAACCCAAAGCCTAACCAATGTTGATATTTTTCCACTGAATCCCTAAAAAGCTTTTGTATACTTTCCCAGTACGAGTAGATGATATTGTGAGAAAGCATTCCAATTCAATTGATTTGAATTCAACAGAACCTGAGAGAGGGAAGCATGAGAGCTGCAGTATTTTCTTTAATGTAGGCAACATGTTTTTCATGAACCCTAGTAGCCATTTAAAAGATGGGCATAGGGGCTGGAGTGATGGCTCAGTGGTTTCGGCGCTTGCCTGGAATAGGCAAGGAACAAATTCATACCCCAGCACCTCAAACACAACAAAGTGTTGGACTAACTAACGCCACATGAAAAACTAAATAAAATTGATTCTCTCTTTCTCTCTCTCTTACTGTCCCTCTCAAAGAAAAAAAAATCAGTAAGAGTAAGAAAAACAGACCCTACTGAAAAAGGAAGTATTGGTCATTTTAATGCCATATTGCAGGGTGATTCACAGCAACAGAATGAAGAGATAAGATCAGAGAAGGCCTTTGGTGATGTCAATTGTACTACATATTTGGAGACAGAAATAAGCCACCCTAACCTACAGTCCACGCCTGCCAGGCACCACCGCCTTTACGGAAATGCTAGCAGCAAGGATGAAGGCACATGTTTCCTGTCTCAGCTTTGGGGACTGCATGTAGGCATGGCCCCAGGCCTCCTGTGTACGGCCACTGATTAATCCTTTGAACAGAATTGCTTCTGTTTCCAAAGGCCAGACTGGAGCTCAGCACAGAATCCCTGCCAAGCCACTAGAAAGGAAAACCAGAACCGGCGCTGATCTTTCAGCACTGTGTTCCCATCTACAATGTTTATTTCTCTAAATCTTTTAACAATTAAAATACTCTCAATTAGTATACAAGTATCTTTATGATTTGCTATATTCTTTCAACTTTCAGTGTAACATTATTTATTTTAACTTCAATTTACTTTTGATGTGGGGCATGTATACAATTCACCACAGAACCCATTTTAACATTTAACAGCATGCTTCCTTTTTCCTTTCTCCAACTATTTTAAATCACATGTTTTACATTTTCTTTGGATTCAGATATATTTTCAGCAGATAGACAGTAAAACAAACAGAAATAAATTGATTTTGGTAAACAGCGGAGATGTAACACAAGGCAAAAGTTCAATTTACACTTTTCATGTTTCTCTTATCCTTTTTTTAGCCAAAGGATGCAATTTTCATTTTAACAGATAAGATAATCTAAACTAGAGGCAAGAACCAGACCACTACAGTCTAGCTTTTCTTCATTTGAAGGATGGTCTTTTCATCTGTCTGATTATCACTTTCAGCACTTCTTTCACAGTTAGTACATGGTTGGGGAGAGAAGTGGGTTATAACACAAAATGTCTTGATTCTTTACAATGCCAAGCATAATACCGACAACAATAAGAAAAATTCCTTGTTAAAAATGACTGAACACAAAAGGAAAAAACCAAACAAATGAAATTACCTTTGATTTTGTTTAAATCAAATCAAAATCAGGTAACATTTCTAACTGTCCACCCAACAAGGGCCCCTTCCCCCAGTTACTCAACCTTATCACTAGATGTTTCAAACAGCTCATCGGGAAAACTTTCTCCCTGGTCTAAGATGTGTGAAGCAACTAGAATCTTGAGAAACAGAAATAGAGAGCTAACGGTGCTCCATGTATGGTTTGGAATCCTTGTCTCCCCAAGAGCCCCTATCATGTTAAATGATGTGTGGTTAAAGCTTTTACAGAATAACTTCAAGTAAAGTAATATTTGAATGTTTGTCTTATGTTACCTCATTTATTCCCTCCAGTACACATTGAAGCAGATGCTTTCTGCATCACTCTTGGGGAAACAGGGGCTCAGAGAGGTTAAGTAACTGGCTTGCAACCACATGGAAGAGTCATCATTTAACACTCGGGCTGACTGATCTACCCAGGAATGTTCTGCTCAGGACAGCCCACTTGCCCCTTCACTGCGCTCTGAAGGAGTGTACTGGCACACATCTCAAAGGACAAGGAAGGATATTAGCTCACTGTGAGTACTGCCTGGTCCTTGTCACCAACTTTACTTGAGCACCTTCTCAGCCCAGTGCAAATTTAAAATCCCCTTTTCTTTGTATGTGTAAAAACTTCTATTGCCTCGTAACAATTTATTGCAAAATTAAAACAGCATCCATTTGTTAGCCTGATTCAGAGTGTCAGGCAAGAGTTGGCTGGGTTCTCTGCTCAGGGTATCATCGGTCTGCCATCAAGGTGCCAGTCAGGCAGTCCTCTCTTGTGAATGCTCTGGTGAGAAATAGTCTTCTGAAAGTTCATTCTTGTTAGAAAATTCTGTTCCTTTCAGCTGGAGGACTGATATCCCCATTTCCTTACTGGATGTCAGCTCCAGGGGCCACTCTCAACTCCTAGAGGTTCTTCTTAGGTTTTTTTCTGATAGCCTCCGTAGGCAGTTCACAGTGTGAATGTTTGCTTGCTTTCAGGCCAAAGATTGTTTCTTTCCTCTTCTTCTACTAAATGGTGAACACTGTTTTTGAAAGGCTTGTGTATCTCAGTTAGACTCACCTGCATAATCTGCCCTTCTGAAATTCAGCTGTACTTTCTGACATAACCTAATATCTGGAACAAATATCCCTTATCTTCATAGTCTTATAAATCAGAGCAGGAATCTCTGGGCCATCATAGACTCTGGCCTGCCATACCAAGATAACATCTAAAGTTATTCTAATTTTTCAAAATGACTTTACAGTAGGAT
Organism: Aplodontia rufa; assembly: GCA_004027875.1. NCBI lineage: Eukaryota > Metazoa > Chordata > Mammalia > Rodentia > Aplodontiidae > Aplodontia > Aplodontia rufa. The sequence goes on from PVKS010001222.1 coordinate 102,377, forward strand.
AGAATATACCAGATAGCATACATTTAAAATTGTATCATTAGTATGCACATAATTATATAATTGATGGAAAGAAAAGCATAATAGATCATTTTGGACTAACCATGTGTATGTGATGCTACAATTAAAGAATATATAATTTATGGCTTATGTTATTAACAGATTAGCTTTCTTTCCTTTTTTTCTTTTCTTTTCTTTTTTGGACTGGGAATTGAACCCAGAGGTGCTCTACCATTGAGCTACAACCTTAATCCCTTTTTGTTGTTTACTTTGAGACAGGGTCTGGCCACGACCTTGGAATCTTCTTGGTTCAGCCTCCCAAGTCCTTGGGACTACAGATGTGCACCACCATGCCTGGCAATGTGTTAGTACACACATTTAAAAGTGTTCATATAATTCTGTTTTTTAATCAAAATTGGTACTATTGTAGTATGTGTATATATTAAACAACTGGAATGGGTAAATAATTGATAGTAATTTCTGTAGAGCTGTGACTGCTCTATGTCCCCTGGTTTCCCCCTTTTTGACTGGAAGTATGTAAAAAGGCCACCCTATACCTGGTCCATTTATTGACTATTGGATATTGGAGAAGAGATAACTCATATACAATCTCATGTCTAGTTCTTATGTCTTCAGATCAAAATGGGCGTTACTAAGGAAGCTGTCTTTGAGGAACTTTCCTAAGGAGCCTGTACTTCAACTGAATTAGATGAGGATAAATTAGATTTTAAGCAGATGCTACAATACATTGAGACTTGGGAGTCTGAGGTGGGGGGATGCATCATTCATGTAGGAAAGTAGGAAGAATGTGAGTTTTTGTAACCAGAGGACAGACTGTGACATGCTTTGTTTTCCAAAGAAAATCTACATTCTCTCCCTACAATGCTTGTCTCTGCTGTCAAATAAAAGTCAGAGCACATTTCTAACTGCACTCAAAACCTTGATCTTCCTCCCATTGTGCCATGAAGTCTGTGGCCCCTCTCCTTGTATTGGAAAGGCTTTTATGACTGCCTCAACTAATAGAACACAAGGGAAGTGATAAAAATGCCACATACCTCCCTCCTGCTCTTGGGACACAGCCACCATGCTGTGAGAAAGCTCCCATTAGCCTCAATAGACTTCAGGAGTAGACCACACATGTGTTTTGTGGTTCACAGCCAACCTGAGGTTCCAACAACAGCCAACACCAACCACCAGACATGTGAGTGAGGATGGCAAATAAATGAAGCTGGATCCAGATGATGTTAGTGTCAGCACTGGAATCACCTGCAGTGTTAGTCTTCCCAGGTGAAAGCCCAGGCACTGTGGCACAAGGAACAGCACCATTTCTACTATTCTCAGCCTGAATTCCTCACCCGTATGATCCATGAGCATAGCATAATGGTTCTTTAGATCATATGTTAGGGTAGTTTGCTATGTAGCAGTAGTGACTGGAACACTGGAAAGTTTGACTAAATTTTATTGTTAAGCAACTATATTTCAGTCCTTTGCTTTGTTTAATAATTCTCAGGTGGCACCCTCTCAACAAAAGCCATGAATCATGAACATTATAAATACTATAGTAACTGTCGTTGAAGCTTCAAGTTTCCACAAAGTTAAAATCACACACACTTACCAATATTCCTTGACTTTATGACTAAGCAAGTATAAGGACAAGGTAATTTAAATAAATGATTATAATTGCTAGGACATTTTCCAATTTTTACCTTACTAACTATAACTAATCCCTGACATTTGTACTCATAGTGATTATCTGTGGTGGATTCTAAAGTGGATACCATTGACAAGGTTAAATTTCATTGAGTTACAGAGTCAGGCTAAATAGCCCTTTCAATCAAGGTAAAGAAAACGTGTCTCTATGAATACTTGCACTCTTGTCATAAGGTGAATGCAGAAAACAATAAGTTAGGGGCTCTGCATGAGACAAAGTAGATGGAAGTGCCCAGGGGAAGCTGACAGTCTGTTACAAAGGTGACCAGAGCAGCTGGAAGAAGAGGAGTCTGAGAGCATTCAAAGAGGCGCAAGAGGCATCTGAGACCATATCTACAGTCCCAATGATAGGAAGCCCAACTGAATAGGAATTGTACAGCAAAGCCATGGAGTTATTTGTTGGGTAGACCCTCAGGCAATGGGTGGAAAGTTACCTAGTGATAAAAGCCCCAGATGAAAAGTTTCTACCTTGCCTTAATAGGGCCTTGTTCTTAAAGCTGAAATTTGAAGATATTTACAAGATGCCTAACATCATGGATGAGTAGAGAAACCAATGGTAGAAAATCAGTTGTTATATACTCCATAGCTACTTTTTGCTGTTGTTGAATTAACTTGCTTTATCTTGAATATTAAATTTGACTTACTACATTTAAACACTTTGGTAAACTGCCTATTATGTGAGTTCTTGGAGAATCATTAGAAAAGTTGTATTTATTGGTGACCATGTAGTTTTATTCTTAAATTATTTAATAGTTACTTTCCAAAAGTTTCATCCTATGTTTACTTTTTGGAATAATATTACTGCTTTCCTTCATTAATAATGTGACCTGGGTTTATTTTAAATTATAGAATGAGTGATCTTCAGTAAGCACTGTACATTTTTTCTTGCCTACTGATTTTGGGATTAAAAACCTTCTTTAGAGTCCAGCATTGGAGTCCTGCAAGGTGTCTAGGGAAGGTGGTGTGCCAGTCAAGGAAGCCCCTGGGTCTTTTCTCTGGCCTCAGGAGAATGAGTAGTCTCCGGCTGACTACCATTTTCTGTTTCTATCTGAAGGTAGAAGATGAAGGTGAGATGCAATCACATGTAGTACACATGACAAAAACTCAGAACAAAGTAATCAGCAAAATAAAAACAGTGAAACAACAGTCACCGCGTCAAAGTCTCAACTAGGCAGAACTTCTCAAAATGTCAATGGTTTTTTAAAACACTTAGAAAAATAAAGAGGAAGAAGTCCACTCCAATCAGCTAACCTACCACAAATGAACAGACAGCAAGCTCCTGATGGTGCGTGTGGCATTCTGGGAGAGAAGCAGGCTACCAGGAAGGCCCAGAAAACTACTCTAGCTAGAGATGCGGGGGCAGAACAGTCAACTTTTGTGCTCTCAGAGGGATTTTCACTGAGTCATAATTTTCCTCCCCACATTTTGGTCAGCACAGTGTCAGTCCCAAAACACTACATTCCTACTATTCCCAGAACGATTCAATGTAGATATTACCCAGGAAGATATGCACTTCCTTGTGAGAATAAAACACAGGGTATAGGGTATTGAACAACCCACCAAAAACCCCAACACCACTGTGCAGCTTGACTTAGGGGCTATTTCAAGATGTTAGGTGCTTTTTGTTATCATGGTGTCACCTAAGTGCACTCTGTCATGTTCCAGTGCCTGCTTGCTCTCTGCTTGAAGCCTGAGACCCTCATCTATTCCATTTTGCCAATAAAATTCCTCTGTCCTCTCTTGGCCACTCATCCCCATCCCATTTTCAGTTCTCACCCTTCAAAACAATAGAGCTACCCTTTCCATAGTCTCATTCTGAGCTAGTTCCTTAAATTCTAGAGATTTTCAGCAGCAGAAATGGTGGGTCATTGAAAGAAGCAACATGCCACAGGGGACAGAACCTGGAGCACGAAGAGGAACCCAGGGGAAGGGAGAGAGCAGGCTCTGACCAGAGCTCAGAGGGGGCATTTGGCTGGAAGATTCTCAGAGAGATTAGGACTTTAGGACAGAGGTGTGAAGACTGGGATGAGGCCTTAACACTGCTGCATCCCTTCCCCACCCACATCTGAATTCCTTTCCCAACTGAGCCTTCACACCCCAGACCATCCGGGCTTCACACGCTTTTAAATGCAGATTAAATGCCAAATAAGTTAAGGGAGATAACACTTTAGGGTTAAAATGCAAACTTCTGAGAGAGAAAGCATCAGTGTGAATCAAGCTCAATTAATATGTAAATTTTTAAAAAATTTTTTATTTTTGAACAACCTTACAAGATTTTAACAAAATAATATAAAATGTGTATAAAATGTGTATATATTCTGGATATTGCAATTATCCCCAGGAGTGCCCCCCAATTACCCTTTTAATATCTGATCACTTCCTGCTTTTTAAAGAGAAAAATGTGGGGATATAATTAGGAAGCAAATGAGATGGAAAAGGAAGACTGATACCACTGGTATGTGAGAGAGTGTGTGTGTGTACACAGCATTGTAGACATTTTTAGGTTCATAAATGATATCTTTACATGCATATGTATATATATATTTATATAACATTTACATATATTTATATACTTATATATAAAGATGCCCTTTATGAACCTAAAATTTTGGCCTTAATCCAAAGTCTAAAAACTCAAGAAACTAAATTGATTATACTGTCTTATACTTTTGTCCGGAATCTATATTTTCACAAATCTCTCATCGAAACCTTACAATCAATTTATGGTCTCATACTATCATTCTGAAATTCACAGTGATGAAATGAAAGTCCAGACAGGTTTAGCAACTTGGCTATGGTGGAGCAAGCAAGGCATCAGAGCCAGCACTGAGACTTATGACAATGATTTTAGTTTAGTTCTTTCCATTCCACAAGGGCTACTTCTTGTTTATTTTACCTGTTTATTGGCCCCAGACGCAAAGGAACCATGCACAGTGGCTTTTACTGACCTTCACTGAGTATTGTACCATCAAATAAATTTCTTGTATCATCTTCTATATTATAAAAATAACCACCTAGACAATGAATGGGACATTTTTGTGGGTATTACCTTTTCTTTTTGAGGAAATCAGTATCACATAGTGTTTTAGGGTTGCTTACTATACTATAAGCAAATATAAAAATGTCAGGACTTCTATATTTTGAAATCTTGTTATTTATCTATAGTTTAGGACATTAGATTGAAATAGTATCATTCTTATATTTTGAAGCTAGGAAAAATTATGTAGTCAATTATAAAGCAAATATAAATAATTTCAGTAGATAAGTTAAAGCTCTGTAATTTCATAATAGCAGCAAACATTTATCCAGTGCTTTTTATGTACTAGCCAGCCACTGTTCTAAATGCAATTGTGTGGATGGATGATTTTAATCTTAAAACACAGAAATCAGGTGCTAATATAAATCGGAATTTTTACCAAAAAGGAAACTGAGGCCAAGAAATGCTAAGTAACTTGTCCAGGAGTTCATACCAAGCAGCGGAGCAGGATTAGAAAACAGGCTATCTGGGTCTGTCATCCACGCTCTGAACAGAGATGCCAAACGTATTCCGCTTCACTACTTTAATAGGTGAGAATCCTAAAGGTGCTTCTTCAATTTAATTGAAGTTTTCTCTGAGTAAGTAACAGTGTGTTGTCTTTGAATTGTCATGTATAACATATTTCCTTTTGAATTCGTCAGCTTCCCTAGCTACTACTTGGTTTATTTCATTTTGATTGCACTATTTTTCCCCATCGTTTCACATCTCTTACAGTCATGAGCTGCCCACCCCCATTTCAGTCCCAAAACTAATATGGCATTGGGATGCACACTGTTTGAAAGACCAACTTAATTAATTTAATGAATAGATGAATAAATGAATGGATAAATTTTCATATGTTATAGCAAAATGCTTATAAATCAGGTTGGGCATATTTTATGGCAGAGGAGGTACCATGTTTGAAGCTTTCCCTGCAATGCACTCCATCTGGAGGTCATGTAGGAAAAGTACAGGAATGTATCAAGAAAGCTGGAGAAAGAATTCAATAGCAGATTAGCAAGTTAATTTTCCTGGGTTTTATTTTCTTACCTATGAAATAAAGGTTTGGACTAGGATTTTTTGATCCTTCTCAGTTAAAAAAATTATGATTTTATAATTCTACAAACTACAACAGCATTTCAATGACCATTTTTTTTAACACCTTAAGCATTTTGTTTCTGTCAGTTGACTTTTGCTGGGCTCATGAATACTTCCCCCTCAATCTCTTTTTGTAGCTTTGTCTCTGTATCTCCTTTCAAAGAAAAAAAAATACCACACGGTACAGTTATTTCTCAAATTCTCTCACAGCTGAAATTATTTAGCACAGAAAAACCCTAAACAAAGCAGTGACATATCCCTTGTAAAGTATTCACAAGCTATTCAACCAACATTAAAACTGGAAAATAGTTCTTTGCCCATAAGGGGGCATTGGCAAAGATTAGATAGTCTTCCATGAAGTTCAGGGGGTAAAAGCCATACTACATCATTATCAAAGCTGGATATTTTCCTCCAAATAATGGGTAACAAGAGAGCCATCCTTGGTCAGTGCCATGCATGTGGAAATCCCTAGGACAACAGTGGAAACTTTGCATGAAAAACTGAGCATAGAATGCTTCTTTTACTTACTTATTTGATTTATTAAATCTGCTTGAGTGTCTGGAGACATGAACATAACTGTAAAAAATACTAATGCACATAAATCTCAGTCTCTTTCTCAACCTCACAGTTGGGATTCTCCATATCAATCAGACAAAAACCTGGATTTAACCCAAGATATTAATGAAAGTTGTATCCTAATTTTGCAGTTCTAAACAGAATTACATTTGTTAACACATTTTCCTCTCTGATCGCTGTCCAGAATGCCTCAGGTTTTCTAATGTTTATTTTGTTTCTCTAATTCTTTTTCTGCTTCCAAGGGTCAATTGTACTACAAAATGAAGAAGAGTTGATGGAAGCTTTTTTTTTTTTTCTTTCATCAAAACTTGAGTCATAAATGCATTTTCCTTGGGAAAGTATGACACAAGGCACTAAATAGAAATAAAAGAAAGAAATTGGCTGCAATTTTCTTTTGTAATATCTATCCAAATTATTATTGATAATGTTGTTCTTAGATTTACTGAAGCAGGAGGCATTAGTTATCCACAGGAACTGATTTATTCCTGTTCTTGAAGCAAGGCCTGACATTTCCAAGACTCACTTAAGAAAGACAGGGCTGGCTTCATTGACCTGCAACCTATGAAGTCATACAAGGTCCCATGCCTAGAAGGACGCCATGATTGATTTAAAGTTTTGCTGCAATGGGCTTGAAAGTCTTAATAATTTTTGAATAGGAAATCCTGCATTTTCATTTTGCCCTTGGCCCTATAACTCAAGTAGCCAGTCCTGCTTAGGCATATGATCTAATTAAGTAATTTTAGTTATGTCACAAATGTCAAGTTTATTTCAGCACCAGGGTGAATTAAATAAGAAAAGCAATGGCAATTGTCATTCAATGATCCACATAAACCTTGAACTGTATAATGGACCTAGTGTTTGACATATAGCATTGTCTCAAAACCTGAAAACACCATTTTTCTCACTTTTAAAGATGAGAAATCTGTACCTTAGAGATTTTAAATAGCTTGCTTAAAGGTATACAAGCAGCAAATGTTGGAAACAGAATTTATACTGGTGCCTTCAGCTTTGAAGGTTCTTAATCTTTCCATCTGCTATGCCACTTTCTGAGTGTTGGTTTAAATCATGTTGGAGCACAGATTCGTGGAGAACGGCATGATGAACATCTAGCCTGTAGATGTTTCAGTAACACTTGGATGGGTGTTACCAACCAAAATCTAAAATGTCATACAGAAATCCATTTGACCCACGAGTGCTTTCCTAAATGTGAGACGATTCCTTATGCCATGGTAAGACATAACACCTCAGAACTGATTCACATTGTTTATAAGCAAAAATATTACTTCACCAATGATCCTTTGACAATGCAAATTATGCTGTGAATTTCAGAGTACTTTGCACATAGTGAGTCCTTAAACTCATTGGCAAAAGCAAGCTATTTCTTCTCTACTGAGAATGAATATTAATAACATTTTATTTTTTTCTTATGATTTTTAAGATAGGAAACTTTGTTTACCTTTTATCTCACTCTACTCCATAAATGTTTGCTTTCACCTTTTCCAGTTGCTCCAGTGTCATCAGTACTTTCAGTTCTTGGGATAGGACATTGTGGACATTCAAGCACTTGACCAGTGGGAAATTGCTTTATTAAATCCTCAACAAATCCTTTTTTTCTTTTTCTTTACCTTTGATGGTAATATTTTTAACTGACACTGGATCTAAAAAATTGTGAACTTTCTTAGCATCAGCAGACTGTTTTCTCTTCTAAAACTTAATAAATTTGTGGATCAAATATTTACCAAAATTTACTTACATCTTCAATGCTGATTCTGCCTTCTGTAAAAACTGAACTTTTTAATGATTAAAAACAACAGCAAAAAAAATTTAACTTACAATATATCATTTTTACTAATGAGAAACTTAGGTTGTTTATTTAATAAAGGAGAATTCATATATGAAGACACATGGGTGCATGGCTCTTCTACAGTTGACTGATCATGAAAAAGAAAGTCAATTTAAAAGTACTTGTAACAAGCTGGTAAGGGTTATGCTATAGTCTCTATGGAAAGACTACAAGTTATAGTGAATAAACAAATTAGAGTCACTGAGTTTACAATTAATGAGGAGTATACTTTTATATATACTCATTAAAAATAACATGTTAGAAAATAATTATAGGGAAAATTAATAAACTTTATAATTTTTCTTTTTTTTATCTTCTTCTAAAGTGTTTTGGGTATTCAGCAAATGGTTGATGGACTATTGAATATACAGCATTTAAAATTTTCCCTTCTATTTAACTTCAGATTATGGTTTAGGAATTCATTCACCCCTAGTCCTCAACACACACGTGCACACACACATACGCATACACACACCCACAAAAGAAAGAGAGAGAAACAAAGAAACTAACAGGTAGAGAAAGAAAGTTTGAGATTAGTTACACATGATATTTTTTAAACCATAGACACATTCTTTTAGATTTTGAGTGTATAGCAAAGATATTATTTTCCCACTGAAACTATGTGTTTCAATTATATAATTTGAGCCATTCTCCAAGGAAATATTAGTATGCTCATCCCCCTTTACTTTTCAACAAAATCCGGTAGCGAATGGGGAGCCATCTAATGTCGAGTAATTGGATGATGCTTTGCCTACACACCCTCACCACGTCACCCTCTAGATTCATCTCCTATTTTTCACACCTGAGAATATGGGTTCCAGGGGCTGGAGTGGTGGCTCAGTGGTTTCAGTGCTTGCCTGGCAAGCACAAGGACCTGGGTTCAAACCCCAGCACCACGTACACAACTAAGTGTCGGAGCAACTAAAGCCATGTGAAAAACTAAATAAAGTTGTTTCTCTCTTTCTCTGTCTCTCTCACTGTCCCTCTCTCTTAAAAAAAAAAAAAAAAAGAGAGAGAGAGAGAGAATATGGGTTCCAAAGCTGCTGAAAGAGGCTTAACTTTCTGATTATGAAGTAAATGAAAAGTTCTAGTAAAGATCAGGAGATGAAGAAACATCACTTGTTGAGCTTTGAAAAGCATAAAATTATAAAATGTATGAGAAGCCAGGGTTATCATCAGAGGCCCAACCCTGGAACTGTGTGTCACGCCCATCTTCCTAACCTGGACGGGGGCCTGGATTAATGCAAGGTTCTGGGAAACATATGCTTCTTATGCCCTGCAGACTGAATTGGGGTTTTCAAACAGAGATAAAAAAAACACACAAGTTTACTTAACAATCATTAAAGAAGTTGTTTATGATTGTAAAGTTTGTCATCCATAAATAAATGGGCTATGTAAGAATGTACAGGTTTGTTTATTTTACCCTCATGTTAAGAATAAATTCTTTTTACATAATAGGACATGAGACAGGTGTGAGTAGGGGTGATGATCAGCAATTCTTTGAGTGAACTTGTTGGATGAGCTTCTTTACCTCTGTTACCTCTATTTCTTATCTGTTGAAGGATAATAGTAATATCTATTTAATAGGACCATAACAACTATTATATACATAGCTAATAAATATTTAAATGAATTCCTGTTACCTGACACAAACACTCTAAGTTCTGTTCTACATTGTAAAGCAGTTTTATGACACTTGCAGTTTGAATGATCTTGAGATTCCTTCTTTTAGGATATTCAACCTAATGAAGCTTGTAAAGAAGCCCACTCCCCTGTGCCATCCTCAACAGCACAGTTTACATGCATTTAAGCGTGAATACATGGAAATATTCTACTATGATTTGGGAACTGAGTGGCAATTTCATCGCAAGAATCATCCACAGTCATTCCGTTACTTTGAACTGCCACTTCGTGATTCTGTTCTGAACCCATGCCTTCCTCAACTTCACAGCCACATATCCAGCCAGGCCTTTCTTCTTTCCCTCAAATCCCCAAAGACACACTGGTTGAATTCACTTCATGACAAGTTTGGGACTATGCCCTTGAAGAGCCAGAAAAATGGGCACACATAATCGGAGGGTCGCAGTTATAAAGAGAATGCTGATTTGCTCATGGAAGCCATTCAAAGGGTTCCAGAGCCTTTCCACAAAGGCTGTCACATTGTTATACCACATTAAACACAGGCCTATGCAATATTGATGTGTTTCGTAACTTCAGAAATAACAAAAACCTCAACTGCTTCCAGGCTTTTAATTTCCTTTTGTAACCATTGTTAACTGACTCTTCAATACAAAATTAAAAGCTAACCCTCAATCCCACTTACCCTTCAAATCCCTCTCCCTGTTGCTTATTCCTCCTCTAACACCAGATTGAAAAAGAGTATCTTCTTAGCTTCATTTCTGAGTGAGAACTCATTCTTCCAGGCAGATTCTCCCAGCATGGTGTGGTCCGTCACTGTGGTCAGCCTGCAGCCAGGCCCACCAGAAGGCCTGTCCATGTCTAGAGCTGTCGGGGATCCTACGCAGGAGAGCACTTTGAGTTCCCTGAATTGTCCAATGTGTCACTGTTTCCAGATGCACCCTGATAGTTAGGTACCTCCTGTCAAGGAGAACCTATCTGTCCTTTCCCTGGAACAATGTATACTGCCCACATCCCAGAGGAGGAATCGAAAGGAAAGCAATACCAACAAAATAAAACAAGGTACGCAACATATGTTCAGTCAAGAGGGTAATATTATCTATAAGTCCAAATGCAAGTTCTTCAGATAGAATTAATCTTGCTTTCTTTCCTGCATTCTTCTTCCCATTAGACCAGTGTGCTCCTGGTTTGTAGTGTTCTTACACCATCCCCTGTGTATCCACAACTCTCAACATTTCTAAGATGCTCATTAAGCCTTTCCTATCCGAGTGGCCTTCACTGTTTCTGGTCTAGTCTTTTTTGGATTTGTTTCCTGTTAAAGTTTTCTTAGCCCAGGCCTTGAGGGGACTGGGCTATTCAGAAAATCTGAATTGTGTTAATATGTTGAGAACTATTACTTAGTATCACTTTCTGAGGGAAATTTGCATTTTCCCTCAGGAACCATGTAGATGTAATATCATATTCTAAATTATAAAACGGTTAAAGGAAACTGAATAAAAGAAACTTCACAATAAAAGATTAAACATATCACACCAAAAATGCGCTATTGAGAAACAGTGAGGTATATATTGTGACTCTAGACAAAGATTGATACTGGGCATTTGAGAAGGGTAGGGTGTGTTATGGAGAAAGACTATGGGTATTAGCTAAATTTTAAAGTAAAAATTTTTATTTGGAAATTAGAAGTATTACTTTCATTGTATTATCACAGAAAATAAAGTTCTATGAAATTTCCTAGCAGATTTAATGATTCTCAAACTTGGACATTCCTATATTCCCATCAGGGTAGAGGGGTGAGTGCATCAATATCTCAAAGGAAAGGATATGAACTACTTATGTTGCCAATTTGAAGAGTATTACGAAACACATGATAGGGGAAATGCATGGGTTTTGGAAACAGATAGACAAAATAGAATTCTTACTCAGTTCTTACTAACGTGGATGATCTTGCATAAGCAACTTAATTTAACTGCATCTGTTCCCTTATCTGTAAAATAAAGATGATTTTTATGGCTATTTCATAAGAGTATTGAAATATTGAATGTGAAGAGCCTAGTGCAATATTCTACCTATAACAAATAGTCAATAAATAGTAGATCTTATTATCATATGTTTCCAAACATACTGAATTATTATTTAATGATGATGGAAGGTTTCCAGGAGGGCCCTGAGCTACCAAAAAAAACCTTGTTTGTCTTCTGAGTCATTAAAGCCTAATTAAAGGACAATTTACGCAGTTATTTAATACTATTTAAAAATTCATTTTTATAGCTGCCACTGGACTTAGCATGATGCTTTATACTTAGTAGGTATTCAGCAAATATTTACCAAGCTGATAAATTTGACAATTAGAAATATCCATCTGGGTTATAGGATAACTGTTGGTTTAGTCAGAACACCCTCAAGCCCTTAGCCAATGTGGTATTCTTGAGTGTCAGCAGTAAAAGTTATGGGAGGACATCAGGTTTTTATTTTCAGTGGAGAAATATATTTGCATGCGTGTGTATGTGTAAAACTAAAATGTTCTGGCATAAAGCAAATATCCAAGGGGCAAACTATGGGGAGGTTATTTATTTATTACAAGTTATGGATGAGTTCTCAGGGCTCCCTCATAGCTCAACCATGTGTGAGAGCCACGAAACAAAAGGGTCTTAACATGTGGAAATAACAGACCTTGTCCTGGTCAGCCCGCAAGATAGACACCCAAACCCTTAAATAACCCTGTTGGGGGCAAGAAGGTGAATTCTGGGAAGCCTGTGTCTTCGGTTATGCAGAGAAATGTAGGGCTGACCCTCATATTTGAATATTAAATTTGCAAAGGCAGAATCTACACAATACCAATGGTATTAGTCATGTCTGCAGGGGCATCCAATACCAGATGTCACTTTTCTGATCTTTCAGGCTCAGCCTTCACTGTTTTTGGCACGTCAGAGTTCGCATCTGAGTACAATTTAAGTTGTAACAATGCAATCAACATGCCTATTTTTTTCTTTTTCTTTCTTTTTTTTCTCTTTTTTTGTCCCCCCCCCCCTGCTATTTTGGGAGCTGAAGCGACGAAGTCCCTCTGCCTATTAATGTGGGAAGTTAGAGATGATTTTCCTTGGCTCCCTTCCCCCATGTCTTCTCAGGCAATCAGGGAGCCTGCTCTCTGCTGCCTTACAAACATTCATTTGTAAGATTTACGGCTACCTTGCAAATAACCATTCTCCAATGGAAAGTAATAATTTATGTTGGGTGAGTAGAAAAGAGTTCTGATCCCACTCATTTTCCCACCTGTGCACCTCCTGGGAGGGAGGCGCTGGTCAAAAAAAATGAATGTGTGCTGGTGAACTGTTTGTACTTACTTTCAAGGTTGACTTGAAGTATGATGGTTGGGAATTCACCCATCTGCTTTACTTCTTAAATTGTGTTTAATTTGCAAGTAGTAAAGGAGCTTACATTCAGGCCTACATCATACTTTCTAATAATTAAACAATAGGACTGAGGGAATGTTACCAAGTCGAGGATTCAAAACTTAATTTTGGACTGTGCTCGGAACGATCCCTAGGCAATTCTCACATGTAATGGGTTATAATATGTGTATGTGTGTGGGGGCATGTGTGCGTGAGTGTGCAGTACACTTTATGTGATATTTACTTCAATGGCATCTCTTCTTTTGGATTTTTTAGCTTTTTAAGCACAGGCACACAGTTCTGCATATTGTTTGGTACTATGCCGAGCACATGCATTCATACCAAAATGATAGATTTGTTGATTTTTGCTGAAATTACCTGTATGTGCTTTTATATGTATATTCCTATAAACCTTATTCAAACATGACATCTATTGCCAAGCTCCAGGTTACTCTTTGAAGAGTTAAGGGTTTCTTTTTGATTTGTTTTTTTTTTTTTTTCTCCTAACCAGGTATCTTGAAAGTGCTAGATTAAATATACAGCATCTACTAATTCTGTCTACAGATGATAGTGGTCAAAGATTCTGAGGTATCCCCTTAGAAACTACAGAGGGGAATGAGTGGGCTTTCTCTTTAGATTTTATCTAGAAAGGACTCTTCAGCTAAAGTAAGTAATATCTTTTTTATTAGGAAAAAGGAAAAGGAAAAAAAAACCCAGATTATTTCAGCCTCTATTGATAGCTCAAATATAATTGTCAAAGTAATTGGTGGTAAAAGACTTTGACTATCAAAATGTTAGGGATTCCACTTTCCTTTCTTACCCAGTTGCCCTATTGAACTCCTAACACCTTTGATTTCCCTCACACACACAGGTTCCCCCACTGTCCTTTGCAAAGTCCCTTAGTGCCACTGTTCCTCTCTGAGTTTTCAGTCAATTTTCTCACAGAAATCTTGCCCACTCTGGTCATTCCATTCTGGGTCTTCCTTCCATCTGAAATGGTCTGGTCCCACAGTTCTGTTTCAGTTGCTCCTCTCCTCTGACCATCCATTCAACTTCAGAGTCTGCTCTTTGAAATCTTCTTGTCAGCATCTCAGCAAGACACAAAGGCCACTTTCAAATTGGGTAATGTGAGGAGACTTTAATAACAGGGCTACTTTTGAAAGTGCGAGCAGGCTACAGGAAATCACGAGAGAGCCTAGCACCCTGGAGTGAGCAACAGCACAGGGCTGTGGCCATCGGATGGGGTGCGATCCTCTGAACTGCAGACTGAGAGGATGATGTGGACAGGACCACCTGACAGGAGCTCTGACATTTGAGGATCTCACAGGGCCTTTGGCAAGTCACCAGGAAGACAGAGGAATAAATAAGGCAATTTCACCCCATTAGCTAAACCTAACAAAAGCCAAAGGACAAAAGAACAAAGCAGAGTAGGAGATGTAAAAAATGGGTGTGTGGGAACAAATTAAAACTATCTGCCACACTTCTTCCATATTTCTCATCTCCTCAAATGGTTTCAACGGGGTCTGCTTTCAGTTAGGATTTAAATGGATGTGAAAGACCTTTATTGGCACCAATATAATAAAAAAATGATGAATAAGTCAAACATCCCTACCAATGAGGAGCTCCAGATACAAAGAAATCTAAAACTACTAAAGTTTAGTAAGAACATCAGGAAGAGGAGTGAACAAAAATTAGAGGATTGCTTAGGTGGGAAGCATTTGAGTAGCAAGATGTTCTTTGTTCAAATGAGAAATTAAACCAGTTTCTTCCAAGCCCATGGGCTGGCTTGTTGGATTTGAATCTGGAGAAGCTCCAAATCCATGGATCACTCTGTCAAGGAACAAGTTCTCAGATTTGCAGTCTTGATGATTTTGCAGTCTCTCAAACCTGGAGTTTCAATCTGTGATCTGGAAAGCTTGTAGTCTCATGGTTTCATAATCACGCCAAGTTCACACTCTGGAGTCATGCTCTTAAGGCCTTACAGTTTCATAGTCTTGCAAACTCGAGATACGTTGCATTTGATGTTTAATCCTCTTGAAATCTCCATCTCTAGGTATATTAGGCCAGCAGCCCTCAAGATTGGAGGTCAATTTATATCAAGTGGTCTCACAGAATTTGATCTCTGTGCAGTCCTGGGCAGGAAGACCCAAAATCACTTTCAAACTATGTAATGTTAGGGGAAAATGGAATCCCACTGAAACTTCAACCAGAGTTTCATCTGATGCAATGTTTGATAAAATCGACAGCATCCTGTCCATTGGCTGTTCAGTAAGTTAGAGCTGCAATAAAAAATAAAAAGAAGCAGGTTACAGTTGTGTTGCTTGAATTCTAAAACTTAGATTTAGGGATTCTTGCCACACAATCCTGCTGCAAAGAAGTTCAATTCATGATTAGATCAAACCAATCAGTCTCTCCACCTAAATGTCTAGTAAAGGCAACAGTGTTCCTTATTAAGAAGAAACACATTTTAATATAATATTATATATATATACTTTGTGTGTAATATCTTTCAAAAATCTGCTACAATATCTATTACAGTAGATGCAGACATGATATCCAATATAGAATAAAATATTACAAGACTTGTGAAGTAGGTTGAAAATATGATTTATGATCAAGAGAAAAAAAGTCAGCAGTAATCTCCAAATCATCTAAACATTGAAGTAATAAAAACAAACTTAAAATAACTCTGATGAGTATATTCAGGGACCCACAGAAAAAGATACATATAGGATAAAGACATAGGCAACCAGGGGATGTTAAAGAGTCCTTGGAGAAGAGAATAACCAAATGGAAATGTTACAATTTTGTATTTAAAATCAACATTTACTAGATTTGATACATCAAAAGAAAGGGTTGCGTTGAAGCCAGTCAATAGAAATCCAATGAAGCAAAGAAATGATTAGAGGAAAAGGAGCTTTCTATCACATATTAAAGAATATTATAAAGTCCCAGAAGACATGAAAAGAGAATGTGCCAGAAAAATTGAAAAAGCATTGGCTGAAAATTTCCTAATTTGATAAAAAGTGCTACTCATGGATCCAAGAAGTTCATGAACTTTTAGTAGAATACTTACCAAAGAAACCACTTCCAAGCACAAATTGTCAAACTGATGTAAATTAGACATAAAATCTCAAAATCAATCAGAACTCAAGTTACACGAGAGAACAATGATAAGAATAAGTCTTTTCATTAGATACAATAGATGCCAGACAAAAATGAAACAAGGGATTAAAAGAGATAAAGGAAAAGAGCTGACATTTATATATACAGTGAAAACACTTTTCAGAAATGAAAGTAAACTAAAAGCAATTTTAGATCAACAACCTGAGAGACTTTGTTGCCAGCCAACCTCTACAATACCCATTCACGGATACTCTTTCAAGGGAATTCTTAGGTCAAAAGAAATGTTATTAAGGGGATATTAGGAAAGCAACAAAGACCACTGGAATAAGCAATATAAGAGTGAATATATACACATATATATGTATATTTATACATTAGACATATACATATACATATATTTTTTATTTGCTTTGAAAAGCAACCAGCTGAAGAAAAGTAATAATATATTGTGGCGTTTACAATACAGGTAGAGGTAAATGCATGATACAACTAAAGGTCACAAAAGCAAGTAAATAAAGTAGTAAAATGGTTACATTAAATAAAGTGATATAACTTTAATTTAGGGCAAACTGTCATAAAATAGGATCATATATTGTAATGCCCAGGGTTCAGGTAGTACAACTTAAAAGACAAAAGAAGAGACAATGAAATACTAGAAAAACGAAGCAAAATAAAACAGGAAAGAAAAAAAAGACACAACAACAGAGGGCACAAACAGAAACAACTGCAATATAGAAAGCTTTCCCACACATTAAATGTGAATGGATTAGATATTCTAGTTAAAAGACTGACGTTTTCAGACTACTTGAAGAAGAAAAACCAAGACAAAGAAGTAAAGGATTGGAAATGAACTTATCTTAACAAGCAAGTTATCGCTGATATTAAAATCAGGCAAAGCAGTCTCAAAGGAAATTTAAGAAATAAAGAGCGTGATTTTTTTTACAATGAAATATATTACAAAGATATCTTTTTAAATTCATAAGTGAAAAATATCACAATAATTTTATAATTCTAAAAATAGAACTTAATAAAACATGAAGAAAAAAGACTGAACTAAATGGGAAACCAAAGAGATTTCAACACAGATTTTCAAAAATAAATGAGGACAAAAATTAGTATAGGTATAGTTTTGTACAGCGTAAAGCAAACTGACCAACAATCAGATAATTAAATGAAAATCAATTGTAGTGCATACCTCAAATATTTGGAAATTAGTACATTTATAAATAAATCATGGAGCAAAGAAGAAATCCAAAGGAAATTAGAAAATATTTTGAACTCAGTGATAATTAAAATACAACATATCAAAATTTGTAGGTTGGTGTTAAGGAAGTTCTTAGAAGAAAATTATTACATTGAATGCTTTATTAAGTAAGAAGTAAGAATTAAATCAATGAGCTCAGCTTCTACTTTAAGAAATTGAAGTGAGAAAAGTTTAAAAAAATAATAAAAAGCGGAAATGTTACCAACAGCTCAGCGCTTGTCCCCAATATTAATACAAAAATGAGGATGTGGTTTTGAGAAAGAAGAAATAAATTTTATTGCTTTGCTAGCAAAGGAGAAACACAGGGGACTACTGTCCCAGAGCCATCAGGGGGAACAGAAGGTTTTTAAAGAAGTGATTCAAAGGCTGCATTCCGTGTATTCTCTGTCAGTTGTAATCCATTTGCTAAATTGGGAGACAGTCATTTCTGAAATCTTCTGGTACCATTCCCAAAGTCTGAATTACTTTGTTCCTGTGGTGGGTGGGTGGGTGCTAAAGGACAGATAACTCTGCCTATCTTGGGGAAGAAAGGTAATCCTGTTTCCCCCAGAATGAGGAAAGGGAAGAGAGTAGGAGGGCGAGGGAGAGGAAGAGAAATATGTCTTTTTTTCTCAGCAGGGCTATATCAAAACCACACAGTGGCCACTGTTATAGAAATCCTAGTTAAATGATTAAGGAAAAAAGAGAAAGAACACAAATTAGGATATCAGGAATTAAAGTATGTACGTTGCAAAAGATCCCAGAGACATTAAAAGTGTAATTGGATATTTTGATCACACTTATGCTGGTACATGTATAACTCAGAAAAATAGACAGATATTTTAAAATAACTTAGCAAAGCTGTTTACAAAAAATAGAAAGTTAAAATGAATCTAAATCTATTAAAATAATTGATCTCATAATTAAAAGCCTCATTAAGAAATCTCCCAATTTATATTCACTGGTAAAATTTGTTGTTAGAAATGTCTGGCCTGCGATAAAACAAACAGGTGGTCAGAAGTGTGTGAACAAGACAGACTTTACTCTCATGGAAGGGTACGTTCCCAAAGGCTATCCTGAAGCAACCACACATTCACTGGGAATCCACAGGGATTTATCCCCAGTCTGACGTATTGCTGCCTTTCATTCTGATTGGAGGCGCTCAGGTGTACAACCTATGTGATTGGCTATTGTAAAAGGGGTTGGGTACCGGAAACAGTGATTACAGGAGCTAGGCAGGTACAGGTGCAAGGAGACACCTGTTAGGAAATTTTAAACAGGGCTTCCATCTAGCCTCCTGGCTCTCTGAATTACGATGGCTTCAAACTTAATTTACAGTAGACATGCTTATTATTGTGCTACAAATTTAACTTTGATACAAAAGAAAATATAAATCTCACTTCTGTCAAACATTTTTTTAATTATTATAAAATATACATTACATAAACTTCACCATTTTAACTATTTTTTTAAGAGAGAAGGAGAGAGAGAAAGAGAGAAACAATTTTAATTAGTTTTTCATGTGGCCTTTGTTGCTCTGAGACTTCGTTGTGTATGTGGTGCTGGGGTTTGAACTTCTGTACTCACACATGCTGGGCAAGCACCGTAACTGCTGAGCCACAACTCCAGCCCCATTTTAACCACTTTTAAGTATATATTTCAGTAGAATAAAGAACATTCACATTGTTGTATGTCCATTACCACCAACCATCTACAATTTTTTTTTCATCTTCTCAAAATGAAACACCAAACAGTAAATGGTAACTTTTCACTCCTCCCTACCCCCAGCCACTGACAACCACCATTCTGGGTGCTTCATATAGGTAACAATATAATATTCATCCTTTCATGATTGGCTTATTTTATGTAGCTCACTGTTTCCATGGTTAATCCATGGTATAGCATATGTTAGAATATCCTTCTTTTTAAGGTGGACTAATATCCCATTGTATGTATGTAACAGATTTTGTTTCCCATCTACCTGTTGATGGACACTTGGGTTGCTTCCACCTTTTGTGTACTGTGAATATTGCTACTATGAACATGAGTGTACAAACATATGTTGGTGTCCCTATTTTGGATATGTATGCAGAAGTGGAATTTGTAGATCATATGGTAATTCTATTTTTAATTTATTGAGGAACACCCGTAGCATTTTACATACAGACTGCATCATTTTACATTCCGACAAGTAGTGCACAAGTGTTTTTTTAACAATACTTGTTATTTTCTTTTCTTTTCTATAAATAACCATCTTAATATGTTTGAAATGACATTTCATTTTGTTTTTATTTGCATTTCTTTAATAAGTAGTGATGTGGAGCACCTTTTCTATATTAATTGGCTATTTGCAAAGACTTATTTGGAGAAAAGTTTGCTCAAGTCCTTAGTCAATTTTTTAATTGGGTTGTTTTGTTGCTATTGAGTTGGAGGAATTCCTTATATATTTTGTATGCTGGCCCTTTACAGATATAGGTTTTGCATTTTTGTTATTTGTCCTTTCATTTATTTTTTATCGTTTCTTTTGCTGTGCAGAATTTTTAAAAAATCTGGTATAATCCCACTTATCTATTGTTGCTTTTGTTTCTTATGCTTTAGATGTTAAATATAAGGAACTGTTGCCAAATTAATGTGAAAAACGTTTTCATTGTATTTTTCTTCTAGGAGTTGGTGTTTGTGCATGGTGTAAGAAAAGGGTGTAATTTCATTCTTTAGAATGTGGATTTTCAGTTTCACTCACACAATTAGAGGCTATATCATCTTCTTCTTTTTCTGTGAATTCAGAGGTGAAAATTTTCTTTGTATGATTCCTCAAGCTTTCTTCACATAGAGGGCATCAGGGTTCCAATGTAAAATACTCTCTCCAGGGGTGATGACTGTTTCCCATATTTTCCTGAAGCATGCATAAAAGTATAAGTTTGCAGACTTTGTTACACTGATTTTAATTAGCTGTATAATTTAAGAATCATTTTCTTAAAAGGGGTATTGCCCGATGAGTTGTTTAACTAAAAATAGCACATTAGCACATTTTTTCCTGAATAACTCTAACAAACTTTTTTTGTTTACTGTTTTTGCAATGACAAGCCATTATGGTAGAGATTCACTCTTCAGCAGGACTCTTGTTAAAATGCAGAATTTTAATTTGTAATCAGCCTCAGTCCATCTCCCCCCTTTTAGGCTAAATTGCCATAAGTCATTCCAGATTGATTCAATCTATATCCTATTTTAAAGCATTCACTAAGAACAAACTTTCCATTTCCTCTTTCCTAATGTTTAGAATTATAGACTCTGCAGCTCTTATTTCATGAAAACTCTTCTTCACTATAAGTTAATCCTCTACTCAGAGATTCAGTCAAGAAAGCAAGCAAGGCAAGGGCATTCATGGTGCACAACTACACCGGTACTGGTAATCAGCAGGTGATAAATAGCCAACTGACATACTAGAATGCTATGGTTTGAATGAGTATTCTCAAAGGTCCATGTATTATTAAAGGCTTAGATCTCAGGGTGCTGGTATTGGGAGGTGTAGACCTTTAGAAGATGGGGCCTCATGGGTGATTCATAGGTTATTGGGTGATTACACCCTTGAAGAGGACTGTGGGAGCCTGTTCTCTAAATCTCTCTCTTCCTACTTTCTGGCTCACAATATGAGCACTTTGCTTTGCCACTGCTACCATGATGTGTTGTTGCCCTTGCCAGAGGCCCAAAACAATGGGCTACCCAAACTTGAACTGGAACCTCCAGAACCATGAGCTAAAATAACCCTTTTATTTTTCATAAGTTAATTGCCTCAGGTATTTTGTTATAGTATCTGTCAACAATGAAGCTGACTAAAATAAGAAGTGAGGACCCAATGACATCAAAGAAAAAATATTTTATTTATCAGAGCAAGTTAGTTTATGCCATGATAACCAACAATCTAAAAATATTACAATATATTATAATAATAAGGGCTTATTTCTCATTCATGCTACATTTCTCTGAAGGTTAGTGGGAGTTAGGATATGCCAACTCTGACCTAAGCCATCCTTATTTAGGAATATAGAAAAATGGTGCTTCAGTATTTGAACAATCACTCTCACCTTCAATCACATTTTTCTGGACAAGTCATAAGTCATTGTAGAAGTCAGGAAAGTCCAAGCCTCTCAAGGTAAAGAAAGAATGGACATTGGTAAATGATAGGATTTTGACCTCATTGATATTTAAGAATAAGGGAGAGGTCAAATGTCTTCAAAGGACAGTGTATCTCTGCACATAGTAAAATTTCAAGGCTTCATGAAGCAACTGGGATGGAGGACAGATCCAGAGCTCCAGTCTCAAGAGATGAGATACATGGAAGGAATATTTTCATAGAAAACTTTTCAGATAAGGGTGGCCCAGGAGAAGTTTCTCAACTGGGGAAATTTCCTATTGCCATATGCTTGATTACATGTAGTCTCCTAAAAAGACAATCTCTAGTTTCCTAGCAGCACAAGTGACCTCATAAGAGTTTGGCTTCAGAAACAATAGATACACCAGCTGATGCCCTGGGTGTCATACTGGGGAAATGGCCCAATCCTGAGCACAACCTTTGTTAGGTGTATCATGATTAATATCTGAGATGTGAAAAAAATTATTCAAGGAAGTACATTTAAAGTTCTAGCTTACAGGAAGTAGATAAGAGACTCTGCACAATATAATCTACTTCTATGGCTTCAAATTTTCTCTCTCCCTGTGATTTCCAAATCTAAATTTTATCCTAGACTCCACTTCAGAACATCAACCATATCCTAAGCATCTGCACATTTGTGTTCTAAACACACTTCCAACCAACATGCCCAAAAAGGATTTAACATATTTCCCCCAGAATTTGTTCCTCTGCCTGCTTGCCATGACAGTGTAATGCAATTTCCCAAAGCAGAGACCCATAATTCCTCCTTGCCTCCTCCTTCTTCTAGATACCCAAATCCAGTCACTCATCAAGTGCTAATAACTCTGGCTCCATAATAGCTTGCAAATCTGCATCCTTTCTCCATTCCCAATGCTTCAGATCCTTAACATTTCTTACCAAGACTATCTTGCACTTGTTCTCCCATCTCCATTCTCTTTCCAGCAGCTAGAGCCTTCTTCCCAGGATGTAAAACTGTCTTGTTAATCCTTTTTTAAGGAACTGTTGTTCCAAGGATAAACTCCAAACTGCTTAACTGGATCTCCTGGCCTGGCTTCTGCTAGCCTCTCTAACCTTATTTCTCAGCTCAGGGTCCCAGCACTCTGCTTTCCAGAGGAACCCAGCAGCTCTCACCCTCACAAATGCAACCTGGGTCTTGGCTCTGGACTTTTACAATTCCTCTGCCTCCCTCGTTTTTACCTCTGCAAGGTGCCTCATTAGTGTGGTGGCTCAGGAAGGCAGATGTTGTGTTGTGCCGTGTGTTGTGGTGAAGCCAAGTAACTACTTTTATGGTTATGAGATGCCATTTTCATGTAGGGCTTTGGCCTGTGTGTATCTGAATACTTCAGTTATTCAGTGTTGCATTCAAAAGGCTACATGTTGGGTTTTCACAATCCTGTCAGCTATCTCATCTATGAACTAAAGACAAAAGAGGAGATGTAAGGCCAATTTTAAGTTTATCTGTAGCCTCTACACCACAATTCTTTTTATCATAATGACAAATAGTTTTAGAATACAAAGAAAGCAGATTTCATTTATGTTAAAAACATGAGGAGATTTGACTACATCTAAACCCCATTGACTAGAATATGCTATTTAAACGTCTTTCAAATCTATTTCAGCTAAATCAGTTTTTCTCTTCAAATACGATCTAAAAAATCCTCAACCAGCTATTTTACAAATGCCAGTCAAAAGAGAAATTAGGAGAAAGAATGCTGATAGATACAAATAGGTCCATCACTATTGCCAGAAATTCAACCCAAGCCTCTCTTGATAATGGACAAGTAAAATGACATATATAAAGAAAAGTAGATTATTGTCATTAAATTAAAATAAAATCTCAAAGCCTGGTGATACTATAAAATCTGCATATATGCTTGACTCAATAATTTAATACAAAACCCAAAATATTTACTTTTAAATAAAGTACATTTAATCATTTTCTTATTAAATATGTTACTGAAGTAATCTGGAATCTGAAGATACCAATTCTAAGTTTTGTTATATTGTGTACAAATTAACAAACGTTCCTTAAGTGCAAAAGAAAGGTCAGACAGACATGATTAGCATATTAAGAACACACAATTTTTCTACTTCAACTGCAAGATGAATATTTTATCTGTGGCAGTAGAGTTATGTTTAACCCTAGAATCAAAATTTAATGCTAGAATTAAGCTTAATTCTAGTAATTCTGGAATAAATATTAGACTAACAAAATTATAATTCATTTAGTATTAGAATTGACTGAAGAAGTGGCTATGATTTTACCAGCAGAACATTGTGGTTTTAGGAGTCAGGAACACAAAAATGAAGCATAAGCAATAAACTCCGTTTAAAAGTTAAAACATCTAATCACGGCAAGAATGACTTTAATGGCACTTGCCTCCTGCACTCACTTAACTTTGGTTCAGGGTTAGATTGATCAGGGAACACAACGGATGGTTGGAGTAAGAGGTGGAGGAGGTGACTGCAGCCAGGGAATCAACTCTGAACTGAGCAGCAAAAGTCAGCAATCAATCCCAGGACCCAGGCTAGTTCATGAGGTCTTTAGGCTCAGAACACCTTCAACAGAACCCCCAATTGTGAGACAGCCTCCTGTGCTCCAAACTGTTAAAGGGATTCCTGAAGGTTTTAGATGGCCAGATGTCAGCATAGCATTCAAGATTCAAGTGATCCTTCAATTTCCAATTATAATATTAAATACAATAACATTCTGAAAAACAACTTACACATAATCTTTGCTATGCACAAGCGTAATTCCCAGTGTGGAGTAAACCAACCCTCAAGACACTGCATCAGGGCAGTGATTCCAGCTACCCAAGTGCAGGCTCAGGATTCATGGGCTGAGACTGATAGTAACTTAAAACTGGATGGCCAAGGAAAGGATTTCTTTCCATTGAGAAAGAGTATGGTTCACAGTCAGGCAGGTAGCGCCTCTATCCTGTAGGGACTCTTTAGCTAGCCGGGATGCATCTCTAAATGACTAAAAAGTATAAACATTTATTTCTAAAAGTTTAGATGGCCTGATATGTGCACATCATAATTACTTAACAGTTGCTGAGTGCAGCCTCTAGGGAATGGTATAAGAGGCCACACTTTACAGAAAAGAAACTAATACACAGCTCATGACAGCTTATACCGTAAAATAGAACTTAATAGTCGTATTTTGCTTACAAATATTTTGATTGCAGTTATTTGAATTCAATAAAATATAATGAGGTACTCTTAGTCTTTGGGCAAAACTGACAGAATTTGCACTAGTCAGCTGAAGGCACAAAATGTTCTTGGGGAAAATTCTGCTGTGCTACACAAACATGCAGCTCCTACTGACAGGTCCTTGGAAATCCTGTGCATAAACTTCCTATGCAAGTGAGGGGAGTGGTACTGATAACACTGCTGGAATGAAGTAGAAGGTTCCTATTTGACACAGTAATCTAAATTGTTTCTCGACCCAAATTTCCTCCCTGAAGGCCAATATTTTCATTTTTGCAACTCCTAGTTAAGAACATTGGCAAATAATACAAAAACAGGGAGGTGGGTCTTTTTAAAGGAAATATGGTAAAAAGAGACATTTGAAATTAATTCTAAATTACTTTTTGATGGTTAGCACATGACCTCCCACAGTCATGAGAACTAGAGGTGAAGGTGACTTTCTCTCAGTAAATGGGATAGGGAAGTTTTTTCTTTTCTTCCTGAGGAGTCAGGATTATGTGACCTTATAAATTGGTCTCATTACAGGGCTACTGACAGACAGACATATTGGTTGCTGCCAGTAGGCATATGGGCTGAAATTTGGAGGAGGAGGAGGGAGAACAGATGGAGTGGGGAGATGGAGTGATGGACGGGCCCCTCACACAGAGACCAGCTGGTAGGGAGCAGGTCATGTCTGTTACTGCTAAGCTGAGAAAGATAAGAATGTTAGCAGTGGGAAAGGTGACATCCATCAATCAGCTTCTTCATTATGGTAAGAATGAACCTTGTGGTCTGAGGGTAGAAGAAGGGGCTGGCCATCCTACACCCCACAGGTGGCAGCTCTGAAGGGGGCTTATCTTTCACATTGCCAGAAGGAAGAAAAATGTGCCCTTCATGAGGTATTCTAGTTGTGGACCCTTCAGAGAAAACTCAGTTTATGATCTGGAATATCTTGAAGGTTATTTTCAAGTGTTTTTATTTTGAGTAAAACATTACATGAATGTTACACTTGGTAATGTAAGAAAGCGATATTAAAAGTTTTACCAACATTAGAAGTAACCCTAGGGTCTCTTCTGTTTTTGGTGATGTCCAATGCAACTGGAGTGTGGGCAGGGTGACTGGTTAAGGCTTCTGGAATGTAAGCTTCCTGAGAGAGATGACTTGTTGGTCTTGCTCATCTCTA
The DNA here is from genome assembly GCA_004027875.1 of Aplodontia rufa. Taxonomy (NCBI): domain Eukaryota; kingdom Metazoa; phylum Chordata; class Mammalia; order Rodentia; family Aplodontiidae; genus Aplodontia; species Aplodontia rufa. The sequence continues at coordinate 128,538 of PVKS010001222.1, forward strand.
ACACCCAAGTGCCCAATTCAGAGGCATATATGAAACAAGTCAAAATGGTAGGAAATTTCTTACAATGATTTCAACTTCCTAGCAAATACATTTCCTGGCTTTTCCCCTAAGATTATCACTTTGACAACTGTTGTTTTCTGTTATTTGAAACATTTGGAGTCATAAAGACTGAAGGTCAGGAGCAGTAGCAAGAAGAACCAGCTGACCTAGAAGTACTTAATGGCCACCCTCAGGTAGAAAAGAGTTGATCTGAAGTCTCACACTCCTGTGAACACATGAAATTTGTGTAAAAAAATACTTCTGTTATTCTAGGGAGTATATATTGTTACATCATGCACAATGTAGAGAGATTAGTTGCTCTTTCAGAGTCCTTAGTGTCAAAACAGAATCATATTTATTTTAGTTCTCTATACAGTGCCTTCAAAATAGTGATGCTTAATTAATGTGGTGGCACATGCCTGTAATCCTAGCTACTCTGGAGCCTATGGTAGGAGGATGGCCAGTCCTTGTTCAACCTTGGTAACTAAAAGAGACTCTGTCTCAAAATAAAAGAAAATAAATAAAAAGGGCTTGGGGTGTGACTCAGTAATAAACCAATGAGTTTAAATGCTGTTGATTTATGGATACGGTTGAAGGTTACTGACCTGATCACATATGTGAAATATCTAAGATACCATGTATATTTCCCTCTGATTGGATATTAATAACATATATCATCTATAATATTTAAGGAAAACTTTTTCAAAGTGTCTAAGCAAATTAATTTTTAACATGAATATTTCTTTAAAAATTGGTTTTCTGTTAAGAGGTTCTATTATGACTGACATAATGTAAGGCAATTAACTTAGCTTGCATATTCTAACAGATAAGTATCTATACAAATAAAACAGATTTTGAGCAACTAGAAGTTTGTCAAGTTCAAAAATGTGCCTCTGTTTAAAGATTAGAAAACAAGTGTCTCATGTGTGTAAGATTTATTTTGGTCATCCCACTAAATGCTCAAAAGGACACATTGCTGATCTCCTAACAGGTTTCCATGGGGCTTTCTAGTTCTTTTGATGTGGATGTGGTTTGAGTGAATCCCCTATCAGTTAGCGTACTGGACTCTTCACCTCCAGTGTTGTAGTGTTGAGGAGGTAGAAACTTTTAGAAGGCAGGGATAAGTGCCAGATGGTTATGTCATTTAGGGTGCCACCTTTAGAAGGGGTTTATCTACTTCTCACAGGGCCCTGGTTAGTTCCCTTGAGAAAGAGCTGTTAGAAAAAGACCAAGTCTGGTCTTGAATCTCTCTGGCTTCGCATCTCACCATGTGATCTCTCCCTCTAGCATATGCTCCCACCATGAAGCCATCCACCATTTTTTTATGTAGCTGAGGGGGCCCTCAACAGAGGCTGAACAGGTAGAATCTCCCAATCTTCCTCTTTCAGCCTCCAAAACTGTAAGTTACATAAGCTTCTTAAGCTTTCTTCATAAGCTTTCCAGCCTTGGGCATTTTGTTAAGGTACAGAAATGAAGCCATATACTGATTTATAATGATGAGCTGGAACAAGCAAATCTTATAGTGGGATCTCTGCTAAACATGTTAAGGAAGGAGATGGAGTGATGAAACATTTGGCCTCAAGGATGAGGATTGGACTCCAAATCTGGTCATATTGGCTTAGGTGAGCTAATTAACCTGTAATTCTTTTTCTTGTGAGTTCATGTTGACGTTAATATAGATAATGCATGCAAAGTACCTACCATAGTGTTTGGAACAGAATTAGCATTCATAGTTTTGTTTTTGTTATCACTGTTAGCTTTGCTAACATTTTAATTAGATTCCTAAATTCTCCAAGGATATTTAGTGCTGTTTTGTTCCTACTGTCTCTTAAAACTACCTTTGAAGGAAATCTAGAAATTCAGTCTTTCTTCATTCTTTACTTTTTTTCATCCTTCTCTTTTTCCTTAATTTCCCTCCCTCTGTCTGCACTGTCCTTTTCCTTTCCTTCACATGTCTATTTAATCAAGGTTTTAAAATTTTACCATATGTGAATTTAAATGCCTCTGCAGGTAGGATATTTAAAAATGAAATATCGCAGGTTTACTGATACATAGCCACTGGAGCTGGAGTTAGTGAAAACAATTTATACTTACTGAATTACACTGTAAGAATGAAAATACTTTACAATTATAAGGGGAAATTCCCAATATTAATATAATTTGTCTCCCATAAACTATAGATGAGAATTTAAATCCCTAAGATTAGTTTTCCCCTGAGTAACATTGACCATGGTGTAAATATTAATGACATATTGTAAGTCTGCCTCCTTTCTGGTTTCTGAGTATTATAAAGGAAGATCACATTTAGATTATCCTAAAATATATAGTAGCATTTTTCCTGAATGCATCTCCTTCTCCCAATGTGTGAAATATTCATGTTCTGGCTTTTATTAAAATGAGCTTGCTGCATTTATGTTGGAAATGTGTGCCAGTTCCATATCATTCAATCCCTCTCCACTGCCCTGATTCAACTTGTGCATGATTATTTTAATTTATAAAATAACAAGGAGTGAAAATAGTAAAAATAGATGCTGCTCAAGTATTCTATATCTACATGTTGAATTTTGTGATTTGAAACTTCAGATATCAACGCACGGAAATTGGGAATTGACTATGGAGGAGAGAGTGCAACCACAATCTGGATTATTTTTCAAATGCTTTGGGTTTGGCAAAAATTGAAATGTTTGTTGCCAAGTCCCTTTCCTCTCAATTTTTAAAAAAATATGTGTGTTTCAAGGGAAATTTAATCCACATGTTTCTGATTCATTTGCACTTAAGTTGTCAAACCATTTTGTAATCGTCGGTCTCTATCATTCTCTCTCCAGAGAAAGTTGAGTTTTTCCAAGTGCACATAAACAATAACTTCTCAGAAGAATGAACTGAAGTTCTTATTCAGAAATCAGGGATGGGCAAAAATGCATATATGCTCTTGGGAAAGGAAAAAAATTTGGAATTTTTGACTCTAACTCAAACCTTTTGATATAGACATTCACTTGCCCTCGAAAATACATGATGTGGCTCTTCTCTCCAAGGAAACATGTTTTTAGAGTTCAAAATATATAGTAAAAGACCTAAGTAGCCAATGAGATAGGGTAATTCCATTTCTTTATAAGTGAATATGATCATTAATAACGTTTTAATTTATAACAAAGAAACATTTTAAACTTTATGATCCCCACAATTAGATTTATTTGCAACTCTCAGCTCTTCATCTGAGATGTGAGCTTATTAACACAACAGTGCAACTTTCTTTCTTGACTTTATGTCAAATCAGTTTATCCCACTAGTAAGGGTAATTATAACTAAGAAAAATAAATAAAAATAAAAATGAATAAAATCAGTTTACATCACAGGGAGAAAAACACAATTTTAAAAAAGCATGTTTCTTCTCCAAAAATAGCCCAGAATTTGTGATACCTCCGTATTTTTCTTTTAAAACATTGTTTAGTATAGTTCAAATGCTGAAGCTTACTATAAAAGAATGTCCCATTTGAGAACATTCAGAACCTTTGTTTTATGAGAACTCTAAAATATTCCTCCCTTTTGGACCTCTTAGGAAGTGCTAATTCTGAACACTTCCTCCTTTATCACGGGATCAGACCATTTGGACTGCTGATTATCATGTACCCAGTAAAACTCAATCTGTTGTGCTAATTAGTTATGTAAACACATTTTATAATTGTGGAGTAGAAGCAGAACTAGACAACTGGGTAGGTGAGAAAAGATCAAAGATCTTCCTTAATAAATTGTTAGGGTAATTAGTGTTTGTCTTGTAGTTCTTCTCCAGGGGGTCTTTTAAACCCAAGCTTGGGAAAATCTGCTTAGTGAACAAGGAAGCGATTTCACAAACAAATTTCACAAATCTCCACAAAGTGACTCAAAATCAATGAAGTGAGAGAAAAAGGAATACAGAGAGAGATAGAAGGGAAATAAAAAGCGCTATGAATTGTGGTTGGGGAGCTTCTATTCTCTTCAATTCTTCAGCAGTTTAAAGGTCAAAGGTCAAATATGGAAAAGAACTATCTGATCACAGGTAGCTTATGTTTATATTAGAAAACAGTGTTCCTTAGCCCCTGTCCCCCTCACCAAGACAGATTGGAATAGCTTGTTTTAAGAATAACCAGTGAACTGTGTTATCCATGCCTTTCAAAAATGTTTTTTAAAATCAAACTTTAGAATCATGAAAGCCTCCGGGAGGTGCCCCACCCCCATTAACATTACCTGGGTGTCTTAATATTTGTACACTTCCTTTCTTCCAATTTGAAAGGCCATCCATGGGGACAGGGAATTTTGTCTTTTTGTTTTCCACCAGTGTGTTTGATGACTGACTGACCGATAGAAGAAAAGAATGAATAAATAGTAGTTTTCTAAATATTTTAGAAGCAGCTCAGTGTAATATGGAGTTGTTCCACACTTCAATGTTGCAGAATGGCTTTGAGCAATTCACTTCATCTTTCTGAATTCTATTTCCTCCTGTGTCTATGAGGTTCTCATCCATGTGGTTATTACATTCTACTTCAGGGTTGTGTCAAATTTGGAGCAAATTTGTGTTAACTACCCAGACCCATGTCTAACACTTCGTAGATGCTCTGTAAATTGTGGTTGTTTTCCTGTTGTCATTATCATTTTTTTCTATTTAAGCCAAATAGCATTAAAACCCTTGGAGTTAGTCTCATTTCTCCCTGCTTTTTATTTTGCTCCTCTGTTTTTCAAATTTTAGTCTTTTGGATTTTATGGTAGGTTCTTGGTTGTTAGTACCTCAAATAAGTCATGGAAATAAGATAACAATTTTAACAAAATGTAATAATAATACAATAATAAATAACAAATGGAATAATTTAAAGTTTAAGCAAATAATTTAAGACTACTTAAAATTATTTTCCATAAAATTCTCACACATTTGAAAATAACTACTAATTTACCGAATTTCCAAAAATATTGTATGTTAGTGGTGGGTGTTTCTACTTCCAGATAGTTACCTACATCACCCAAAGTATTCTTTTTTTTTTTTTTTCACATGGCTTCAGGGATTTCATTGCTCCTACACTTAGTTGTATACGTGGGTGCTGGGGTTTGAACCCATGTACTTGTGCATGCCGGGCAAGCACCACAACCACTGAGCCACGGCTCCAGCTCCTCACCCAAAGTATTCTAATAATGTTATGCAGGCTTCCTTGCAACCATGGTAGAAATGGACTTGTCCTAGATCTTCTCTAGGATTTATTTGCTTCAGCGTCAACTGTATTCTTTAATTTCAGGTTTTGTCTCTAAATGGCAGACCTGTCCTGGAATCCCCTCCATGAGGTTGGAAGCACAGAAAAAGAGTGGGATGCTAAGAAAGCCCCAAAAATCATCCTTCTTGCATGTCCTTCAGATGGCCGCATATTTGGGCACCTTTCCTGTTTCACAAGTTTCCCGTTGTTGTTATGTCAACTTGAAAATACTTTTGTACCTACTTCCCCAACTTTTAAAAAATTTTACCTACTACAAGAGTAATATGTTAAAAAATAGCAATCCATGGTGGTTGTACAAAATTTAGAAAACACACTAGCAGTACGAAAATGAGTAAAAGTAAACTGTAATCTCACCTGTCTAACCTTCTCCTAGCATAAAAACGTATTTATTGTCACAGAAATGTAGCAAGCATTAGACAGTATTTTGAAATGTTTTTCTCATTAATTTTGCATTAAAATATTTTCTTATCATTAAACACACAATCATTTTAAAGCTATCATTGTATGGATGCATTACTTTTAAAACAATCCTTTGTCAGTAAATATAATGGAAAGGCTTATGTATTTGAACAAAATTTAAAAATATAGATTTTCTTGTGGTAGATAAGAAAGCAATTAGAATTTTTAATCTTTTTCTTGCCAAATAACTCACCTTAATGTTTTTCTTTTTTGAAGATGGAGAAAGAGAGAGAGAGAGGAGAGAGAGAGGGGAATCAGTTTTATTTATCTTTTCATCTGGTTTTTGTTTCTCTGACACTTAGTTGTGTATGTGGTGCTGTGGTTTGAACCTAGGTCCTCGCGCATGTCAGGCAAGTGCTTTAACCACTGTGCCACAGCTCCAGCCCCTCACCTAAATTTTTTATATTATTTTGCTTTGTTTTCTTTTCTCTCAGGTAAACTTCGTAAATAAAAGCATCTGTGCAAATCATAGCCTAATATCAGTAATCTGGAACTTTTGTTTTGTTTCACATTTTGTCCCTCAGTGCTTAACACATTGCTACTCAAACAATAATTCTTTTTTTTTTTTAAATAGAGGAACAGTGAGAGAGAGAGAGAGAGAAAGAATCAATTTTATTATTTTGTTTAGTTTTTCATGTGGCTTTCGTTGCTCAGACACTTTGTTGTGTACGTGGTGCTGGGGTCCGAATTAGTGTCCCAGAGCATGTGAGGCAAGCTCCTAAACTGCAGAGCCACCGCTCCAGCCCCTCAAACAAGAATTCTTAATAGACACTGGCTGAATAGGTGAGCAGATGAAGTTAAGTCACATGCAAATACCATCTTGTAAAATCTACTGCTGCAGTTTTAGCAGCTTGACTCCTTTGCCACCATGGAACTTTATGAGTTGATATTGGTCCCTTTTAGTTCCTATCTCCTTCAACCTCATTATGAACTATGGCCAGGTCAGTGATCTGCAAACAGAGTGGGTCATATGAATGAGAATTACGTGGCGTACTGAGTATACATGCAGCAGACTTGTATTTAGAGCCCAGGAAAGTCTGAGCATTTGTCTGTGTGATCAGCAACTAATGACATTTTATATAGCAAACGATAGAATTAGAACACACTGCACTTCCCAGCATGTGTTGAATTAATGTATTATAAGGACCACAACTGGGGGCTAGACAGAATTTGATCTGTTTTCATAGATAATGGTTAGAGGACAGTAAGGACCTAGTGAGGGTAAAAAAGTCAAGTTTGAAAGTCAATATTGTTTTCATGGAAATAATTTTATGTGTAATTCTAATGTGGGGGATGAGATAATCTAGGTTTCCAGAAGTTTCTTTTCAATCTTATAGTTCTCTTTATATCTGCCATTGTTCCATACCAGTGACAATTATCAAGAAAAATATCCATCCAAGGTTATAAACAAGAATCTAATATGTTAAGAATGTTTTCTTGTATACTTTTGTTACACAATAAGGATTTTAGAGATAGCTAAGTTTGCTTAGGTATTGTTCAATCAATCTATGAATGCATTTATATCATTCTGTCTAATCTACCCGACAGGACCAGCAACCAATCTTTCTTTTTCTTTTTTTGCAGGAAGATGTGAAAATTAATATGGCATGTAGGTGCTGTTGGTTCCAATTAAAATCAATATCTGTCCTGATTTGTGCCTCTTGTCTCTATGACAGCAAGGGGGCTGGCAAAGAGGATACATCTGCTCCTCTCTCCCAAAGGGGCTCAAAACAAGTGAATGACCTGCAGTGTTTATTATTAAGTTTTCAAAGGGAAAGTTGTTTTGGTCTAATTGAAGCAATAATACGAGAGAGGTTATTTCTGGTCAGTTCCCTGCTGTTTTCACTCTGGAGAATATATTCCAGGTGTGCGCTGTGCAGCGCTGCAGCCCACGGCTGCCGTCCCCGGAGCCGAGGCCTGCTAGTGCCAGTGGAGCAATAAACTAGTGTTCACAGCTTAAGCCAGCTTTGGCCTTTCAGAGACACTTACTTAGTTAACCTCATAGTAAACCAGATGGTTAATGAACACATTCATTTTCACAAGGTCCAGCTACCATGAAATAAAGCAATGAGATTTGATTAATCTCTAATACATTAAAGAAAAGTTTCTTTTTTTCCCTTTGCTCCAAGTGATTGCCACACCATAAAGTGGAGCTCTAATGTCAGGTTGCTATGCTCTACTTTATAAATAAATGTTTTCTTTGCTTTCCATCCAGATGAATTAATGGTCACAACAAGTAAATGAAGGGAAGTAAGCTAAAATCTTTCTGATTAGTCAAAATATTAATCATCATTGGCTCATTACTGCATTTTGTCTTTGTTTTTTAAAGATATTCTAACTCCATGATTTTCAAATATCCCTGAGACATTGAAAACAGTACCAAGAATTAGTGGATGAGGATATAGACTGAAACTGCATTTTGGATATAAATGCAAATAACCAGTACATGACATTTGATGATAAGCCTGCTGCACATATGATGACCATTTCTAATACAGGATAGCGATTGTTATAAACAATAGTGTGGGAATTCCAGTGGTGACTTTCCACTTGTTAACCAATGAATATATGTCATAAACTTTCACATTATTTTGAAATATTTTCCCCTTAAAATTACAAACTTGAAAACAACATATTATTCAGTGCAATATAATCTCAATTTTATGAGTTTTAGTGCTCACTTAAGATAGTTTAATTTCAGTAAAATTTCCAGATAATCCATATTGGTAATTGCAGGAACAAAAGACCATTCTAAAGTTGAAATTCAATTTTCTCCTGGTTCCAAATGGAATTGTGGATCTTAATTTTGCTTATTTTCATCTGTGAACCTAATATGAACCCACAGACCAAAATAGTCACATTAAGAGTGTGGGCTGGATTTCAGGCTAATCAGGGGAAATGCCTGGGGAGGGTGGTGGTGGTGATGTCTGCTGCTCACGAGCTTAATCACGCAGACTTTGTGAGTCCAGGATACGTCCAGAGTCTGAGTGGTAGCGATTTCTCAGTGCTAATTCCCAGATGTGTAAGTCAAAGGGTCTAGCACTGAATGTCCTCGAAGGAGGGGCCTGAGACAGAATACCTTGTCTCTCCAGAAAGAGAATAATGAGTAGCACCCAGTGTCAAGGGCATTGTATTTATGAAGCACTTCAGGTCCTTTGGATGATATTCAAAATGCTCTGAAAGATGATTACTTATGTATTTTCACTAACTCCAGCTCCAGTGGCTATGTATCAAAGGGAGCTGACATGTACATTCCTATCATTATTCTTTCCCTGCCCCTCCAAATACCACACACATAGCAACGGTCAATTACAGGGGAGCAGGTGAGGTGTGCAAATTAACACAGGAGGAAAGTGGTGAAAGTCCTGGGGGTGGGTTGGGAATGGAGCAAGGAGGAGGGAAGGCAGGGGCTGCTTGGTTGGGAAGGCAAGGAACAATGCCACTTAATAAACATGACAGTTAATAAAAGAAGATTTAAATTCTTGAACAGGAAACAAAAAACCCGCATGCTTCCATTCTAAGAGTTTCCAAAAGGTTTCTGATGTTATAGTCTCCATTTGAGAAGATTTATCCCAAAACAAAAAGGAAGTTTCTTTTTAGTATGTAACTACAAAAGGAATGAATAACCCTTGTAACTCAAATGACTCAAAACAGTGGAAAATAAAATAATGCTGTCCCAGTTCAGGGGCCATTGCTGTTAGAGTGTGCTTACACTATTTGGCTGATTGAAGGCTGTAGTCTATAGCAGAACTAATTATTTGCTATTATTTAATAGTCATAAAAGAACTCTCAGAGATGGGGGTGAGATAAGAAAGGAAGTGTCTGTTATTGCCCCTTCCCTTTATAAAGGCTCACAGCAGGTGATGCCACATCCCATGGCAATCACTGCCAGTCTTATGAGACATTAATGTCTGAGGCTTTACTATATAACATAGCATTCATTAGACTTTCAAAGTCGACATCTCCATGCACTCTTTCAATAACATAAGTAAGCAAACCAGAAAAATTCGCTTCTGTGATTCACAATGCACTTAAACCAAGAAAGTCCTTTCTAAGATGAGAAGTTGAAGGTATATTTGAAAGCGTCTTTGTTTTGCATGAGACAGCCACTTTTAACAGCTGGAGAAGGATAACTGCCGGTAGCACCAACTGTGCTGCTTACAAGTTAATTTTTTCATGATTACAGCGGGGTCTTCAAGATCATAAGATAACCCCCAGTAGTAATGAGCTTCAATTATCACGTTATTGGAGACATTTCAAAGAGATTTGTGGTTGATAGATTGTGAGATAAAACATCATTTACACTCTTGTTCCTAAGAACACAAAGGTGACTTTGAAGTATTTGTTTCCTTACAACCTTTCTGTAAGTCCTGGCAAATTATCTCCTTTTGTTGTTGTAGTTGTTGTTTTCAAATAAGGAAACTGAGTCATAAATGAAGTTATTCACTGTTAAGTAAAAAGCTTTGATCTCCTGCATTTAAATCTGTTGATAATTATAAGGTTTTTAAGAAGCTGCTGTTTGTCACGGACATAATTTGCTGAATGAAAATCAAGTGGCCTGAAAAAAAGTGCTCTGCTTTCACAAGTGAACTAGTTTACTGATCTCAGTAAGCTGCATTTATGAGTTCACCAGCTTAATATTCATAGAAACTATTGTTCTTGGGCTGGTGGGAGTATAGGCGATAGGGTACTGTTTAATCCCTTTAGCTAAATCTGGAGCTGAGGTTGTGGGCAGGCTCAGCTCACCATTGTAGAAACTGTCCTGAAACAGAGAGGTAGGATGTCATACCATTTTTATAGCAGCTGTCATAGATACTAGTACTTTATCATTGCATAGTTACTTTACAGTTTTCAAAGGTTTTGTAGCATATACTCTTAGAATTTGAAAGTCTTGCAGATCAAGTAGGTAGACTACTGGATTTTACAGATAAGTGCACCAAAACTCTTGTTGATTGTCTTCTCTATGGTCATACACACTTGCATGGAGACCAAAGGATAATGTCCATGAACCCTGCTTATTTGACTCTATGACCCCATGCTGTCTTAATGGATGTATCTTATTTCATCCTCACAACATCCATTGTTACAGGAACTGTGATCTATACTTGTTTTGTAAACTGGATACACGGCTCCAAGGAGTTGTTTGACACTCCAACGAGTCTCAAAGCTTATTAAAGACAAAATTTGGTTTGGTATCCAGGCTTTGTTCAAAGTTTGAAGAGTCAAGTGAAAGAGCTACCAGATGCATTTCCACTTAAAGACTTTTTTAGTTTATCTGTGTGTTATCTATTAAGGGTCAGCTGGAATGAACCTTGATTCAATTTCTTGAAGAGTTATGAAACCAATGTGGTTTGTGTTAAATTATAACTTCCAGAAGACTGAAAAATTTCATTATGTTGCTAATTTTACACAATATTCCTAATGGATGAATACGATATTCTTCTTAGGACTCCTTCTGAGATCCTAGACTTGAAGTCTCTTTCTAACATGAAGCCATAAAAGTAAACAACAGCAGCAGCAGATACAATGAAAGTTTCACTTCTGTTTCTGCGCTTTTTCCCCTCACATTATTCCTTTGTTTGGAAATCTTCTACCTAAATTGTTTACATTTTCTGGCCATGTGAGGATCCTTGCCATTCTCAATAAAGACTCGAAAACACTCTGATCATGTGTTTATCTCACTGGTTGCCCTTCATTTATTCATTCACTAAACATTTACTGAGTACCTCGTGTACAGCAGGCAGTATTCCAAGAGCTGAGTGAGGGGGAGTAGTGACAACAGAAAAAGCTCCTATCCTCCAACTAGCTTATGGTTGGGAGAGACATTGAACCAACAAGTTTATAATTCATTTGTTAAATTATCATTAAAATATTCATTTCTTCATTGAATAAATAAACTTGTGCCAGGCATGAAAACTATAAAGGATAAAAGTGAAGCTAGGAATGGGGTGGGGAGGGTCAGGGAAAGGAACTGCTATTCTATACACAGTGGTTAGGTTAGGATTCTATGATGAAGGGATATTTCATTAGGGAATGTGAAGGAGTGAGCCTTGTAGAGATCAGAGGGAACAGCCAGTGAAAGGAAGTAAGGTAGGAAATACTAAGATTGTGTTGGTACTTTGAAGATAGAAAAATGTGGGGAAAGTGTGGATGAGGTCGGAGGGAGTCAGAATGCACAGGTCCTTGCAGGCCATTTTGAGAGCAAGGGAGGGAGCACTGGAGGGGTTGGAACAGAGGAATAAATAAAAAAATAATCATTTCAGATCTGCTTTGACTGCTTTGCAAGAACAGATGGGAGGGGACAAGATTAAAACAATCAAGGAGACCAGTTAGGAGGCTGTTGATAATAATTCATGCTTTAAGTGATGATGGCTTGGTTCAGGAGAGATCATTAAGTTCCAAAGATATTTTCTTTTTTTTAAAGAGAGAGAGGGAGAGAAAGTGAGAATCAATTTTATTTAGTTTTTCTGTGGCTTCCTTTGCTCTGACACTTCATTGTGTATGTGGTGCTGGGGTTAGAACTTGCTTCTTCATGCATGCCAGGCAAGGGCTGAAACCGCTGAGCTACCGCTCCAGCCCCTCTAATCGTATCTTGATGACAAAGATGGTAGGTTCTAGTCAAAGATTTGATGTGGAGGCTCAGAGAAATAAAACAATCAATGATGCTTATCAGGTTTGTTATCAGCTAGAAGAACAGCATTGTCCTTTTCTTAAAAAACAAACAACAGCAAAGAAAAAACTGATAGAGGAACATCAGAAATTTGGCTTTTGACATTGTATTTTGAGATACTATACCTAAGTGCAGATTGTGAGATGATATCAAGATTGCAGGTTCATGAATGGAATGGATTATTTTGGATTGTTCAGGGTCAGAAATGGCAAGAAAATGAGGCTAAATATGGAGGCTAGAGAACTCAGCCCCTTTGCTAGAACTGAGAGAAGAAGAGGAGTTGCCTGGAGCCCTGAGAGGGAATGGCAGTGGGGAAGAAAGAGTGCAATTTCTCTGAAGAAGAGCAGGAAAGAATTTTAAGGACCAAGTCATTAACTTGATTTGCCTTTTTTCCTTTTTAATCAAACAAGATATTAAAGGTCTAATTCAAAATGAACATCTAGCTTATATAGTTAAAATATTATTATTCATTTAAAAATCTGCCTATTAGGAAAGATTAATAGGATTTATTTGTGGTTCTCTGTTCACAGAATTTGTATTTCATTCTTTTACAAATAATGGTTGAGTCTGAGAAAATTTGCTCCAGTGTAATTTTGAATTCTCATGAAGAAGACAATATGGAATAGTTAAACAAATCTGAAGACTGGTTTTCCTGGAAAGGTGTTGTGTTGTAACAAAAGGAACACATACTGTGGATAAAGAGCACCCTTGGAGTGAACGCAGGTTACATACATGTTAAGTGGGAAAGCCTTGGTCATGGGCCTCACTTCCACCCTCCTTAACATGGGGATGTCAATACCGACCTCTGGGATTACTATGGAGACTAAATGAAAAAAATTAGATCAAAAGACATACAATGGAAGTACTGATGATTAACCTCTAATTCATTAAGTCTTTCAAAATGATTTGCTTTGACAAAATAGCACTAGTATCTTCCAGGTTATCTTGATTATGAACTATTTTTTTTAGTGACTCAATTTTTGTAGCTGGGGGATTTACTATTTAAAATTTTAAACCAATTGTTTATTTCATCCCAGTTTCAAGTTTGGGATAGACAAATAAACAGAAAGGCTGTTCTTACCCTCTTTTCACTTAGCTATTCTGGCAAGATCTACCAACATAAGAAATGTAACTTTTTCTTCCTAAGACTTTGTTCCACCCAGCTGGAAGATATGAGTAAGAAAAACTTCCCAGTAACAGCTGTTGCCTCCAAGTTGAGCAAAATTCTCCAGAGAGAATATATTTTTAAAACATACGTTAAATGATTGTATGATCATTTTAAATATTCAGGGATTTTCTCTAAATCACTCCTCTGTGCAGACCTGAGTAAATAAGGAAACTGAGTGAATATTTCTCTCTCTCCTCTCAATTTTACATAGCAATTGAAATATGAATTCATATGATAGAACTATAATCTATTATGAAATGAAAGAAAAGAAAAAAGATTCTAATTAGTTGCCATTTGCTTTTTTTTTTTTTTAAGAAAGAGGGGACAGTGAGGGAGAAAGAGAGAAACAACCTTTATTCAGTCTTTCATGTGACTTTCATTTCTCAGATACTTCATTTTGTACATGGTGCTGGGGTCCAAACTCTACTTGCACATGCCTGTCAAGCACCGCCATTTGCTTTTAATGGTACTTTGTCATCCCCAGAGTGAGTCAGTTGTATTGTCACCAAGATACTCTATCATTCGATTGGTGTCCCTTCTTCCCTCCAGGTCCCACAACTCAGTCCTGCAGGGACTCGACTTGGGTCCTCTCAAAGCAAATTAATGTGGAAGCTTTGTTGGCTAAAGACAGATCTTTGGCTAACCTTAAAATTCTCCTAAGATGTTGGTCTTACTGCTTTCAATGTGCCTTTTAACCAAAGAAATCAGAGATAAGGAAGCCAAAAAAATCCCAAAATAGACTTTAAGCATGGAAGAGAAAAATGTTCTCTTTCTAATCTAGGTTAAACCACAAATAAATGGGGAGAAGTGAAATCTTCATGAGGAGAGAGGAAAAGAATTGCTCAATTTTTTATTATCAGCAGCTTAATTTGAGTTTTATATAATTTATCTGCTACACATTAAAAAAGTAGGGTGGCCTGCTGCATTAGAAGTGGTGACTTTTTGAGTAAATGCAATATTACTCAAGCAAATTTCAAAGTTATAATTAGTATGCAATAATGAAAATATGTACCAAGCATCATCTAATGGGAAATATCTTATTAGAGAACAATGAAATAATTCATCAGAAAATAAAGTATTTCTCATATTCTCCAATTGAGGTCTGTGCCTTTGCTTAAACACTAAATGAAATGTGAATAGAAATTTTACATTCATGCTAAACAGATGGCTATTTAATTCTACTGAGTCTTTGCCAGGTGCAAAACTCTGTACTAGGCACTGGGATTATAACAATGAATACAAAATAATTTCTTCTTCACCGAAGAAGCCCAGTTTCTAGTTGACTTGGAAAAAAGTTTCAAATAAACTAAGAAAAGGATACAGACAAATTAACTGCAAGACAGAATTAAGTAAACAAACCCAGGTACACAGAAGCAAAAGCTGTTATTGTTAACTGTGGATCATGGAAGGATGTTGCCATGTTGCATAAAATATCCTTAAACAGGCAACAAATGAGATCTTTCTGGTTGATGGAACAGGCAAAGCAAAGCTGTGGAGTTGTGAAAATTCTTAATTCGTTCAGGGAATGGTGAATAGACTCGGGTAACTACAGCATGGAGTCTATGGAAGGATGGAATAAGCAAAGTTTGGAATCGTCAACTGGAGATAACTGAATGCCAGCTAAAGCCTCTGGACTTAATCCTATATAAACTTGGAAAGCTATTTTGGGTAGGAGTGTGTCTAACTATCATTAAGAAGAGTTTATTAGGACTGTATGTGAACTCATCATCCGGAAAAGAAAAATAATCTGCTAAGTTAGCATTAATTGATGAAGTGTAGATAAGTTTTTGGATATAGGTTCAGTCTGCTCTGGGATTTTCCTTCCTCTTAAAGTTTAACACTGAATTTAGTATTCTTTCCTGACATTTAAAATTACTGCTATTCCCAAAAGGGATAGGAATACCTAGGCATAGCATTCTGTAGAATGTTTAGTTACACTTGGCATCTTGTCTTATAAGCAACGTACTTATTCCACAGCCTCTGTCTTTCCCAGTTTGGCTCACTGATTTTTCCACCAAGAGAAAATCCTACTTTTCACTCTTGGCATATCCTGAAATAAAACACATCTCCCAACCCACATTCTTCTTATTCTGCTGATGTTTGGTATTTAGGAGGCTTGGTATTGGCCACTGGGATCTTTGTCTACCAACCATGCCTCCAATCAGTGCCCTTGAGTGGCATCAACCCAGCAAAGGTCTAGCCAGGCCCTTTGCCTGTCACCACCCCATGTCAACCTTGAAATGAGTCCCCCCATACCAATGACTACGATCTTGCTGCCTATGAGCAAAGGGATCTTGGCTGCCATTTCTCCTATTTAATTCCTGCCCATGTCCTACTGTTAAGTATTAGCCACTATCTCCATAGCCAATCTCATAGGGTTAGAGAGTTCTCCAACTCTACCTACCTACTAGGCAACTTCTCACGACAAATTTTAAGTCTCTTTTCTCTCTTGCTTTTTCCCATTGTTATTAGAAAACCATTCAGCCTCATAAGAGCCTGTGTACAGTAGTCAGTGCAGCTATAGAGTCTCCTAAGATTTAGAAAACTGGAAATTCTTTTACAGAAAATCAGCAAAATATGAATTTATACACCACATTAATTAACATTACAATTGAAGGTGTTTAGTCTGCAGTTATCTTTGAAGGAATCAGAATTTTAATGCTTTCCTTGAACTCAAACTAATAAGTAAACATCTGCATTTCCATGTTCTATAACAGGCTCTGAGTAGAGGTGACTTAGTTCTGCTCATGACCTGTCATCACCTTGCTTCTCGGTGGAGCTCAAATTGTGCATAATCATAGGAACATGCAGGAATGCAAACAGGAAGAGAAGCAAAGCAGGTCAATTGATTGCTGATTGGTCTTCTGACAAAGCCCACAGCAAAAAGAAGAACTCAGTTTTTAGGGATCTAATGTGTTTGGCCAAAAATAGAAGAAAGGTCAAGAAGGACAGTAGACTGAAGGGAAAAAAAATTGAAGGATGATTTTTTAAAGCTTTTAATCTTAAATGTATTGTCTCTGTGTCATTTAGTTGCTGATTTTAGAATTTAAAATTTGGGAGGATGTGCTGGAAAAATCAAGTGTTATGGTTCCCAAACCTGGAGGATAATGGGTTTCCTCCTTGACTTCTGCATTGAAGATCCCCCCAGTATTCAGTGTATTTAATAAGCTCTTCACATGACATGAATAATAGTTATGCTAGGAAGCACTCTAGCACAAGGCTGAAATGTTAAAATGATATTAATTTATATTTTTCTTAGTGTGTTGGGTCCTCTATAAAAATATTATAGACCAAATGCTTATAAACAATGGAAATTTAATTTTGACAGAGAGACTGAGAAGTTCAAAGTCTAGGTGCTGGCAGATTCAGTGTCAGGTGAGGGCCTACCTCCTTGTTTAAGTCCTGCTCTTGTTGCTTTCTCTTGGGGTAGAAGGGATGAGGAACAGAAAACATTCTCAAGTTTCTTTTATAAGGGCACAAATGGCCCTCAAGAGGGCTGAGCGTAGTCACTCTCCAAAAGGCCTTGCCTCCTGATACCATCACATTGGGAGTTAAAATTTTAATATATAAAATTTTGGGGGGGGAAGATGCACAGATATTAAGCTACAGCACTTCCTTTTTAGATTTTTCGTTAGAGCCAGGGCATGTTTTACAGATGAGCCAATTTTGTTGATTGTTTTAAAGTCATAATTTCCACTCTTGGGACAATATGAAACAATTAGATAATCTGAGTGACATTAGGACATGAGAGGTGACTGAGAAGCATGTGAAAATCACATGAAGGAACAATAGATGAGGTTTGCAAGCATTTTCAGAACATAGAGATAAGGTTTTATTTTTCTTGAAAATACTGGGTTTTGCCTATGGTAGTTGGTAAACCAGGAGCTATGCATTTAATAGTTATTATAAGAGCTTTAACTTGCACAAGTAAAGCAAAAATTCAGGTTATATCTCAATAAAAATGCAAATAAGATTCAAGTCTAATAATATGAAAATGGTAAGTCCTCAGAAAGCTTTCAGAGGATCCTACTTGTGTACCTATTTGATCTCACCAGACAGACAACGGGAGAGATGAAGACAGACAAGTCAGAGTTAAATTGAAAAGTGGAAAAGTTCAGTAAAACTTTACTCTCGGGCTACAGAAACTTCCATGGACACCAGTTGAAGAATTCCCCCCAAAATGAAAAGACGTAGTCCTCCACCCAGGCCTTACACCTTGCAATAAGAAAGAGTGGAAAAACAATCTTCCCATTGACTAGGTCCCTGGTCCCTGATGTAGACTATCAGGTGTTAATGCCCTCATTGAAAAAGCCCAAGATGCTACATAGATCATCCTCCACGATTCCTTAACACTCCTGGGCAAATGCAAACCAAACAATGTTAATCTCAATTTCAGAGCTCATCAGAGGGTCATTTAATGCTTGCTAATTACTGTATTTTAGTTTTTCATAGACCTTACTGTAAGATAAATCTCTCTTCGATGTAATTTAAATCATCTCCTTAGAGCATTAGCTTATTTTTTCTTTATACTCCCTCAGGAGAGATGGAGAACATCTGGTCAAACCAATTCTCAGTAGTATTTATGACTATGTTGTTTCCTTTTAAAATTCAAGGACTCTTAAGCACAGTTTTTAGAGACTTCTATCTCAACTCAGGTTCCTTTTATTTTGTTTTTTGATATAAATACTTGTCTGATGGAACTGAATGGATAAACATATATAAGACTGTTTTTCATCTTTATTTCAGTTCTGTTCATATAACCCATAATGTATTAGGAAAATGATTGAAAATATTTTCATATTGATGTTTAATTATTAATATTAATAATTAAAAAGGCCTGTGGTGTCCAAACACTAGGCAGTCAGCCCATCTGTTGCACACTTGGATGTCTTATTGGGTACAAAGAGTTTTCCAGGAAAATTGCTTTTGTCATTTTGAAATGCACTGAACAGACCATCCATCCTTAGCCTCCTTCTCTTTTCTGTCTCTTTCTCACACTATTTTCTCTCCAGTCTGGAGATTGCTTTGATTTTCTCTGGCAATCTTGCTGCTTAACATTACCTCTTTATCCCTTAAAAATCCATTATTTATTTCCTTCCTTTTGATTTTAGGAGAGACCTACTTACAACATTCTTTTGCTCCTGGAAAACTACTGCCTAACCCTAACATTCTGATAAACGTCAAAAATTAAATTATAATGGTCCTGTGTAGTGATTAAGGAAACAAGAAGAGGTAAAATTGAATCCATTCTTATGTCAGAAAAAGCCCTGACCATCCTCGGCTCCCTTCTTTAGGAAAACATGCAGCTGTTTCTGATCTTATTGTAACAAAGTGGGTGTGGGAGCTCCACCTTTTTCATTTGTCTTTCCTTGTAACATTGATAAAACATTTTCCTGGGGGGAAAACGAGGAGACAGGGAGAAGGATCATTATTTTCTTGGCATAATGGGATTATATGAAGAAAAGAATGATAACTTGATTTGGTCTTTACAGGCCACTGAATCTCAGACTGCTCAAGAAAAGCACAAGAAACCACCTAAACTTAGCAATTGTCTATGCGGGGTCATTGGAGAGGTGACTGTGGCTGTGTTGAGTTTGGTTCTAAGGTTGCCTCTGTGACTTAGTGGGTGAAAACTGCTTGCTATGGGTGACAAGCAACCACCTGGGAGGGCTGCTTGTTATGTGAATTCTCCCGTGGAAAGTTTTTTACTCACTGTGAAATTGTAAATTAATGTTTGGTGGTTCAAATTTGATATCTTAATGAATGATATCAAATGAATGGTGTGCTAAATTTTCTAAATAATATCCCTGAATAAACACAATAGGACGTCATGCTGTACTGGGAGTTTTTTTTCTCTCCTCCAAATGGTAATTTAGGAAATGAGCCATAAGCTCTACGTGCACAAGTGTACCATAAAAAGCCCATTAACTAAGGTGCAAGTGAAATGGATCTGACTACCATGTGTCTGGCATGCCATCTCAAAAGGTGCCACTTAATAGCATTCCTGACATCACCTTGAACCCCCAATGAGAACGGAAAATGAGAAGAAGGGGGGATTTTTTTTTCTCCACACTTAGCAAATCAAGGGGCGTTTTGTCTAAAGCAAAGTAGTCAGGATTGAAAAAGCAACAACGTGATATATCTTGGTCTTCTTCCAGAATCACTGAAAGTCTTCGCCAAAAAGCAAGAAACGGTATCTGAAATGTTTGAAAGGCAGGAGCTGTGCCAGCCCTCATCCACAAGGTTACTTGAGATGGGGATGAGGAGTTCCCGAATGATTGGCACGACTTGTTGCCATTATCAATTAAGGGTTAGAGAGCTCGCTCGATACGCCTGGCCATTTTACCCAGTGCCAGAAAGGCAGCATTTCTCCATGGTTGAGAATGTTTAAGGTCTGTAACATAATTAACCAAAGTATGGCTGTAAATGCAAAACGAAGGGTCAAACTTGCTTGACAACTGTCATTGGCCCTCAGCCTAGGCTGTGGATGATGGGCCAGTCATCACGATTTGGTCATTGATCAAATATTATCTCCCCCTCAGGTCAAATGGCACCTATAAGGAGTGATATCCAGCACTTCCCACCCTCCAGGCAGTCTGCACAAAATATTCCATTTGGAGATGAAAAGTTCTGCTCAAAGTGGCGTGCACTGATTTGTGGGAATGGGGTCCATCCTATCGGATGGTCATCTCTATTTTTCTTCTGAACCCTGACTCTTTTGAGGCCTCACTGGAACACGGAGGAAGAGCAGTTCGGGAAAGGTCACAAAGAGAAGGTACAGTTTGCACCTTGCATATGAGTGGCTGTAGAAATGAAAGTGACTGAGGACAAAACTACAACAAATCAGACATATGTGTCCCCTTCTTCCTTCCTACTCTCCACTTGAAGATACAGAAACCAAAAATTTAAAGTGCTAATCTAAGAAATTAATTTCTAGGTCCTCCTAGTAAATAAATAATTTCTTTGGGAGACACACTATTTTCTTCAGGAAACTGAACTGCTCATTTTAGGACTATGTGAAACCAGTGACCTTGAATAATGACCTCTGTCTTTCGTTATTGCATTCAATACATCTGTAAGGACTGGTATATACCAGACTTTAGGGAAA